>JARHVA010000357.1:2680000-2880000 GCA_037957365.1 Torreya grandis | reverse complement strand
GTTTGAGTGTCAAACTATTTGTTAATATTTTTGAATATGGCTAGAGACCATAGTCTGATGGTATTGAGGACATGAGAGTGATGGTGGACATCACTAATCCTAGCTTATACATATTTTGATGTGAGTGATAGGGTTATGAAGACCATTAAGTCTTCTCTCTATAATTAATGAATGTACTTATACTTACCTCCTTGTATGCGCTCATGTGAAATTTTTTATTAAGTAAACATTTATATACCTTCAATAGTTTTCAAGAGAACTACATCTAGCCCTAATTTTGTGCATGAAAATGACATCACAGATATGTATGGCATCTCAAGGAGTGAGTGGGGGAATAGGAAACTAACCCTAATAGGTGTTTCTTAGTGTGACATATACTACAAATTTGCTTAGAATACTAGTAAAAGTAAATAGCATTTATGTAGAACAATACTATTATACAAACTTGTTAGCAAGATCAAGGTTGTAGCATCTTGTAAGGATGAAAAACTTGTATGTAGTATTTCATGAGAAAGTTAATTGTGCAAGTGATTAGAAATTTCTATAATATCATAGTGCATCATGAGGTGTGCCTAGAGATTATGTTCTCATCAGATTATTATTGAAGGTATACCTAGATAATATAATCCTGACTTGATTTATTATTATGGTGGGTGTAAGATTATTGTTGGTGTTAAGTTAAGTACTTAAGAACAAATACCTATGACAATATGGGATGTCATAGAGTTCTATAGTATAAAAAATACTCAGATGGTACATACTATATTTTTTATATATTGACCCATACCTAAATAAATATATATGTTATGGTTAATAATGTTTGGGTAGAGTGATCATGAACTATGATAGTATGGGATATCATAGGATAATTTAGCTTAGATGTATATACTCAAGTGGTACATACTATAGCTATATGTTTAGACTCACCTAAATTTACTATTCAAATGATTTTATTGGTTATTACTTGAACAATATGTTTATAGTAGTTAGCAAGATAACTTGTATGTGTGCATACAATCTTGAGAGTATAAACAAATGATAGGTTAAAATTTTATGTACTATATGACTCACTTTGTCCTGTATACTTAGATTAATCCTATACCTAGCATGTGATTCTCTATAGAACTAGGAATGTGGATTCCTTCATCATTGCTAATATCTAGGTTTTTATGTGAGAGTGCTTGGGTAAGCACACAAGCCTGGATTAGTAGGATGTTATACTTGAGTGTGTCTTTTGGATATGGGATTGTAGACCAAAGCTTTAGAATCTTATCTATATCATAGGCAGTTTTTTTATTATTTGGCTTAGAGTGCCAATCCCTTTAGTGATGATGTCTCATGGAGGAAACCACCATAATTAAAAAATAACTACAATATACCTTGATTTTGAAGAGTGGATATGTAGGCTACCCAAGTTGTGGTGGGGGCATCAAGTCTAGATCCTTAGGCTAGGTTAGGGTTTACTTTAATGCAAATCAATCTATATGACTGGATGGATTAGTACACATGCTTAGTATGTGAATTATGGAACCTACTAATGTCTCTAGTGAAATAGTGAACTTCAGTGGCATACCATAATATAAGGTTTGTTATTTGGTTATGCTTGGAGTTGTCAATTATATGAGTGACTAAAGTATTATAGTAAAACTTTGGTTGAATTAATGTTAAATATTTAGTTTAAAAAATTTACTACACTTTCTAAGTACAACTTCAAGGGTTATTACATGTGGTATTAGAGCTATGGCTTGAACTCTAGGACATAATGAGTCCATTAGCATTTTCATGTCTTTTATTCATTAGTGTGCACCTAGTGTAATAAATTATTACACTAGATCTTGTTCTTGTGGTGTCTCAGTGTGGAACCATGTTACACTGGGAATTGAGTTTTGTGACATTCAGAAAATGTATACTTATTGTTATCAATCAAGTATTTATGTGATCTTTGTTGACAAATGTAAATATACTATGTGATCTTTGTTATATTCAAAAAAAAAATTATTAAATAGAATAATAGAATATGGTATTATGGGTTATCATAGGTGTAGTATGTTTGGAAATAAATTGTGGTAGTTGAAATCTACAGTTATGTATATTTTACCTAGATGGTAAAACTATAGTCATTATTTCTAGTATGGGATGGAAAATAATGTAAGATTAATTCATAAATTTGATAGAATAAATGTATATATAACCATAAATTAAATAAATATTGTGGTTGAATTATATTTGACCAATCTACATGTTTGATTCAGAGTAAGGAGTGAGATAGACTTCACTGGCTTACTAGTCTCACAATGACAGATGAAGGCAATCTGATCAAGTGGTATTTATGAATTTGATTGATCTAGATTATTATAATTTATTATCTATAAGAATTTGGGCCAAAGCATGTTTAGTGAGACCTTATCATTTCATGAGCATGGTTACCATGTTTGTGTGATATCTTGTAATAGAATAGATTTCTATGATACATTGCATGTTTGGGCTGAAATCATACAACACATAGGTACTTGTTTGTCTCTTTATATTACTATGCCATCACTACCTAACTCATCTATGAAGGAAAGACCATTTATTGATGGGATTAGTGTAAGGAAAATTTGGTCTATGTTTGGTGTGAAAATATGCTCTGATGATGCTCTCCCAATCCACAATACTACTTTTTGAGATGACACTTGAGATTGCGTCATATTCTTGAAGTTTAGGAACTGTGCTCCAGGGAAGCCAAGTATAATATTTATACATTGTATTATATTATTTATATATATTTGTGATTAGTATTTTATCTCTCTTTTGGTGATGGAGATAGATTATGATATTGTACTTACAGATTTGGTAAGTAGGTAGTGTTTTGGATAACATGGACTTGTGGTGTTTAATTTACCTTGTAAGGGTATGCAGGAGTTTTGAGATGATATATAATTACTTTTAACTTATGAATCTTTAGATCCACTACTTTATCTAATTGTGATTTTAGACCATGGGGAGTGGTGAACCTTGAACTACATTAATTCTAGATTAAAGAGTTGATTATAATTGGAATGATATTATACCTCTTGATTAGATTGATATTTTTATTTTTTGATTAATGCCTATTGTTATGAAGAGATATTTTTATACCTTTCACTAGAATAGAGTATGGTATAGGAGTACATTACATCTTGTCAATCTAGGGGTCAAAATAAACTTTTGATTGGCTGTAATTCTAACTGAGCAAATAGGGAGAAATTGTTTTGTTTGTTCCCTTATAAGGTTGTAAAGATGATATGATTCTTAGCCTTTGTATGTTATGATATTATTTCTACTTAAATATGAATATAAAATTATAGGTTAAGTTGTAGAACATGATATTAATTATGTTTAGCTACCAACAACTTAATACAATCTCAAAATGATTGTATGATTTTTCTTGTGTATGTTGGTATATCTAAAAAGTTTTTGGGACTCTTCTTGATTAATTGTTTTGAATTTTGTGATGATCTCATGTGTATTTGGAAAGTTAGTAAGACTTTTTATGAGTCAATATGGGTTATCTTGTGATTTTGAACCCCAGAGTGGTCATGTTAAAACCAATTAGCATAAGAGATAATCATAGAACTTATTTGCATAATAGAAAATGCCATCGAGTAGGGTCTTATGAGATCAATACTATAAAGAAAAGTATTAAAGGAGAGAACTAGGATGAGTTCTTTAGGTGAATTTTTCATTTATTTGCATGATATGATACTTGATACTATGTTTATATGTTGATAAACTATATTTGTTAATAAAGACTTTTGTTTGAATAGGAGTCATCAAGGTGATGACCAATTTTAGGGGGGATATCACATCCTATTTTCCTATGTCAAGTTTTAGGTCACTTATTAATGATGTTTTGTCCATGTTCCATATGTGGAGTTGTGACCCTGGTTTAGTTATTTCTGATCTAGGTCTAATCCATGGGTCTTTTGTGATTGACTCGAGCTAAGGCACTTCTGACAAATTAATTTTTCTTTCCCTAATGTATTGGTATGATTGGTCTATTGAATATATATATATAGAAAATAAATGCATAAATATTTATATTACAAATATGTGTGTGTGTGTGTTTGTGTGTGTGTGTGTGTGTGTATGTAAATATATATTTATATTTTGGTACAAATGTAAACATATGCATATTTATATATATATTTATTATATTAAATATAAATGTAAATATGTATATATCTTCATATGGGGATTTTTGGTGTGTTATTTTAATATTAAATGGTGGTTTAAGATTGTGCATAGGGATTGTGAATCTTTAAATAGCCACACTATAGCACTAAAGGTAAGATTATTATTTAATTTTATCATCCTCTCTATGTTTTTAAATTAGCTGGTCTACCACCTTATTTGTTTATTATTTTAGTCATAATGGCTTGCCGTTCTTACCAAGGAAGATAGACATCATTTTAATTTTAAATTACGTAATAAATTTTAAAAAAAGGAAAAAAACAAATTAAAAATAAAATAGAATAAATTAAAAAGATAAAACAAATGGGAAAAAAATAAATAATAAAATAGCTAATCCTAGCACCTTACCTGGGATAGACATCTTATAAATGAAGTTTGGTGAAGATAATAACCTGTGAATATATATAACCAATTCATAGTATCATAGGTCTAAGTTGGGATATTTTATCATCATTAACAAAAATATTGGTATTCCTTGAATCACTCAGTGTTAGGTAAATGGCATCATTGTATTTTAAAGGAAATAAAAATTCCTAGACCCATTTATATAACCATGAGAAATTTATTTTAGGTTCAACAAAATTAACATTTTTTCCATATCAAGTCCTTTTCTTTTCTTTTATTTAACTCAACCTAAGAGAAAAATTACCACCATTATTTTTATCTTAATTGTTTCAATTCAAGTGGAACCACAATCCATTTTAGTCAAAGTTTTCAATGGACTTAAAAGCCCCTTATGTTTTCAATAGTTTACAAATAGGCATCTATCTTAATGTGTGTGTGTGTGTGTGTGTGTGTGTGTGTGTGTGTGTATTGTGGTCATGTTTTCTTCTGGGAGTTATGAGTTGCTTCATGTTTGCATCCTACATTTAGCAGTTATATCAAGAAAGTGACTTTATTCATTGGCTGATGCATATTTGATTTTATGTTATTGTGAATTAATAGGAGGAAAAGGGGAGAAGAAAGGGAAGCCCACACAGGTTTGGTGTCCGGGATACAAAGATAGAGTTGGGGTCAATGAGGGGGTATGAAGTGGAAAGAAAGGCAGTAGATGAAGGAGAAAGAACACAAGTTTATCTACTTCATATAGAATAAATTTAAAGGTATGTTTTGTAAATTGCATTTCTATGTATTATGATTTGAAGAAAAAATAATTAGTGTTGCCTTTAAGGACTATGTTTTACCTTTAGAATATGCATACCACTTATTTTACCTTGGCATCTAATTCATAGTGAGCCATCATCCTATGTTAATAGGTCTATGCTATATATTTAACTTGGATAAGAATTCAAAGTAGTTATGTTCATGCCTTCTCAAACAATGAATCATTTAAGGAATGGTAATGATATACATATTCTCTATGCAACACCCAATCTTTTTTTAACTCGTTGAAGTCTATGTTATTGATGTAAATCACTGAATGAAGCACTAAATTTACAAATAAAATTAATTGTGTCTTATGTTAAGTACTATGGTGTGTTTTCAATTAAATTACTGAGTTATTTTATGAGCCACCATGTCAAGAAAAATTAGGGCACTGTGTATATAAATCTAAATGCTAGTTTTGAGTGAAATGCTAAAGTATAGTTAAGTGTTGAGTCTTTAGTTTTAAATGCCAAGTCAGATCATTATATAGTGTTTAGAATCAAATCCTAAGGATGATCAACTAGGTTGTATTCTTCCTCTAGTAGCATTTAGAAGATTTTGATTTAGATTGTAATTCCTTTTTATATTATTTCCTTTTATTCCTGCTAGGAAGAAATTTATACCAAGACATAAATAATGTATTTTTCTATTAAAATCAATCTATTATATGCTTCATAGTTCATGATGTGATCTAGGAATTTGACTTAAGAGAAGATGGTTAGTAGTGTTAGCTCCAAAATGAAAACAAAATGAAATAAACACACTAATAGCATAACATATCTAGACCTAGACACTAGGGAGAGCTTAGTTAACAAAAGCAAATGATAATCACAACTAAAAAGCAAGGTATAAAATACAAGAGTTTCTTCACTTTCCTTGGATGCTCCAAATGCCTTTGTAGTGGTGGCTTGCTCAGCTTGTGCTCATGAAGTCCTTGGCAATGGAAGCTTGGCTACCTCTATATCTCCTTGGCACCTTTGGCTTGTGGCTTGGCTTGGAATCAATTTGGCATGGTAACACTAATTTCTTGAAGCTTTTGAAACCAATTTGGCATTATAAATTTGCATAAAAAAATCTTAGAAATGATGTTGTGAGGCCTCTTATTTATATATTTTTGTATTTGACTAGAATCAACCTCAGCCATCCATCTCAAGATTGAGATGTGTGGTTGAGAATTAATTCAATTTTTGGAATTAAGTTTGTAATTATCCTTATCATGACATTGGAAAAAGGGGAAATTAAGAGGCATGGAGGGCATCATGGAGGGCATGAATCCTGATATTTGTGGCATTTATGGCCTAGGGATGTCTTCACAAGAAATGAGGTCACTTGATGATGTAGCTATTACATATTCATTTCCAAAAATAATTATTCAACAAGTTTCCATGGAATTATTAATTAGGCCTTGATTTGGATTAACTAGCTCTTAAGCATGATTAAGCACTTTATGCACAAATTACTCAAATTGATCATAATGTCTTGTTATTGGTCCAAAATTTGAATGGATTAGAATTGGAAGGCGATGTTAGATGAATTGGAACCATATTCCCATTTAGGATGTTGCCAAATAAAAAAATAAGGGAACATGTCTTGTGCAAAATATTTGATAAGAAAGAACAATCCAGAGCACCTAGGTGCAACATTGGCATTTTGACTCGAACTGATTTGATCAAAGTTAGCTGGCCCATAAATTGCATTACCCCATTTAGGGATACCCTAGACAAAATAGGCACTTTAATATGTTAGTTTCACATCATCTAGCATGTTTTGTGTTTTCAGGCCAAATTGTGCATTTTGAGTGGAAATTGGCCAAAAGCCTGATTGGAGGTTATCGATGGCTAGATTTAGGTGTCTAAAATTTGCCCTTATTTGGGAAGGCATTGCAAGTTGTGAGCAAAATAACATCTTTTGAAAGAATGAAAAGGTCCTGTATGCCTATAATTGAAATGACAATAAACTAACTATATGATGCCCCTTTGAGGGAATGGTTGGCACAAGTAGGTTGGCAAACGGTCCCTCGATAAGAAGCAAAATGAGGGAACCAAAGAAAGGAAAGATGATGGGGTGAAAACATAATGATATTGAAAAATTAGTCAAAATCATTGATAATACAAGTGGGATGGTGTACAATAGTTTTGCCAAAGGTGGTTATAAGTATTATACCTCAATAGTGGTAATGTGGTATGATAATATAATTATTTGCCTAAAGGCAGTTATAATCATTGAGAAGATGGAGATGCCCCAATTAAGATAGACAAACAAGTTAATAACATACCCCTGTATAGGCAAAAAAATAAAAGTGGTGACAACATAATAATTTGCCCAAAGGTAGTTATAATCATTAAGAAATGTAGGTGGGATGGTGTGCAATGATTTACCCATAGGTGGTTATAATCATTGGACCTCGATTATGGAAAACATGATAAACTTGGCCAAGGATGATGATAAATTAAGACAGAGGGTAATGATGAATTGGAACAACCTACTAGTAGGGAGATGCTCATCTAAAATAATAAAGGTTAAAATTATTTTGTGCTTAATTACTCTATTTGGGATATGATTGGGATGAAATCAAGATGCCAATGCTGAAGAGATGTTGTCATTATTGAATAGATTTATTGAAGTTAAGGTTTGTTATAACATGTGCTGGTAGAAAACATGGTATAACATAATGAGGACTTGGTCAAAATATGCATGAGGACTGACTCCCACAATCCAATACTCAATAGAAAACAATACACGAATGATATAAACCATGATGACAATGTAAATATATGAATATGTATGGATTTGAATATAAGTGTGGGAAAGGAATCACCTAATGAATACACATAAATTGAATCAAGAAAATGGTGATAAAAGTAAACAAATAGATAGAAAAATAAACAAAATAAGTAGAAATAAATAAACAAACAATGCAATAGAAACCATTTGAATATTGCCCCTCAAAAATAGGTGACAAATTAACAAACAAACAAAATGTGGGAATAGAAGAAAAGGAAGGGGGTGGCCAAGCTATCTCCATATGCACTAGGCAAGTGGACACTGTCTATATAGTTCTATGGATGTAATATCTAATAAAAAAATTTAGGCCAAATGTAGTTCTCCAAAGAAAAGGGAAGAATATGATAATTGAGGAAAATAAACAGAATGGATGTGATAGGATAATAGGAATGGTCTTGAAAAATGGAAAGTGTGTGAGAGAAAAAGGCCAAAAAGGAGGGGGAAACTAAATGACAAGTGATTTTGTTGTAACTTAGTAAGGGTTCCCAGAATCCTTAAGGCAAAGAAGTGGTCAATGTTTTTATTCTTTTTTAATGATTTTTCAATTGTTTTTAGAATTGTTTTAGAGTATCTCAACTCAATTGAGAATGATGAAACACTAAATGGTTCAATCTCATAAATTGGTGAGAGCATTCAAACTTAGGTTGCTCACAAAATGATGAAAGTGTGGCTTAGGTTGCTTAAAAAATGGTGAGAGCATGGGGAAAAGGGTGATTGAGCTGACCACAACAAGTATTGAGTGATGCCTACATAGTCCCAGAGTAGGACCTCAAGACACTATAGTTCTACCATTTTAACGAAGGAATTTGACTAGTGTGGTAGTCAATTCAAATAAAATAGGCACCATTAGTAAAAAGGCACAACATGGCATAGGAAGTGGCAAGTTGGTATGTCAAGGCTTAGTGTTACCCCTAGTTTTCTCATAGGTATTTATAACTAGGATACAATGGCATAGATCAATGGTACTAATTTTCCCAAAGGTAGCTATAATTAGTAGCAAGATTGGTGGTAAGAAAGGACTAAAAAATGAAGGATGCAATTATCAAAACTTATATCACACTATCCCAAAATATGATCTCTATCTAAAGTACTTAAACTAACTGATGAATTGATTAGGTACCTCGATACTAAAAATACATAATGACTGACAAAATCTAGGGTCAAATGGGCTAGGTTTTTAGAACACACTAGGTCAATAGGTCAGAAGCAAAAAGTAGATATGGCAAAGAGATAGATAAGGATGGTATTTTTAAAAACAAAAAATAATAGTGATAAAATGGCATAACTAAAATGGTCCTTACATACAATACACCTTGGTGCTCAAGCATAGTACCACTTGAGATGAATAATATTCATTGACTCTGAAAGTTCATCACCATTTGGTGTGGCAAGCTTGTATACTCCTAATTGATAGTGATGATAAAAGGCCCTATCTTGTTTGGTTTGAATTTTTCTTTATGCTTCTTCTAAGCCATGATATTCTTTTGGTTTTATTTAAGAACAAGATCACCCAGTTCAAATGTTCTATACTTAACATGTAGATTATAGTGGCCTTTGAGTAGGTTCTGATATGCTTGAAGATTATTAAGTATGGCTATGCATTTTTCATCAAGTAGATATAGCTCTTATAGGCGATCTACTCGATAGTCATGATCATCTAAGACATGTTTGAAATATATTCATAGTGAAGGTAACTCAACCTCAATGGGAAGGATGGCTTTGGTACCATAAATAAGTGAGTATGGAGTGGCTCCTATAGGGGCAGAATGATTGGTATGGCATGCCTAAAGGGAAAAGAATATCTAGAGGTGCTAATCATGATTGTTATCATTGATAATAGTTTTGAGAATATTGACAAGGGTCTTGTTGGATGCCTCAGCTTGGCCATTACCTTGAGGGTAATATGTTATAGAAAAATGTTGTGTGATGCTATATTAGTACATAGCTTGTCTACATATTTGTTCTTGAATGATCCTTTATTATCAGATATAATGTCAGAGGGGATACCATAGTGACAAATGAGGTGGTTGAAGATGAATTTGGAAATTTTCTTTCCAATAACATGAGGGGTATAGCTTCAACCCACTTAGTGAAATATTCGGTGGTGGTAAGGATATGTTTATGGCCATTAGATGACGTGGGGTTAATATTCTCAATGAAGTCAAGTCTCCATGTAGAAAATGGCCATGGTGTCAACATTAGTTTCAATTTTTTTTTTGGGGCATGGATTAGATTAGCATGCCATTGACATTTATCATACTTTTTTATGTAGGTAGTGGCATCTACATCTATTATGGGCCAATAATAACTAGTACACAAAATATTTTTGGATATGAATACCCTACTAGAATGAGCTCCACATACTCCTTGAACTTATCTTAATGCTAATGTAGACTTTGCCAAAGTTAAACAATGAAATAGAGTTTTATCAAAACTATGGTGATAAAAATGGATCCAAGCAGTGTATAATGAGTGGAATGATGAATGAAGGCTTTGGTTTGTTTTTGAGATGGGTTAGGTGGTAGAAATTGGTCATGAAGGTAGTTGTAAAGGTCTGAGTACTAGATAGAATTAGGACCAACAATATCAAAAATCATGGTAATGGTTGAAGGTCCCTGAGCTAGTGATAACAAATTATCGATGAGGAACTGATACTCTCTAACTTTATCTATTTGCTGAATCAAAGAGCCAATAGTAGTCATGGCATCTATAGTTCTATTACTAGCCCTTAGTATGTGCTCAAATTGAATATTGGCAATTTGTTGCTTAAGATTGTAGACCATGGCTTTATATGGAACTAGCTTATCTTCTTTGGTCTAAAAATGATTTGTGACCTGATTGATGATTAACTAAGAATCACCATAGACTTGAAGATCAGGTATATTCTAATGCACTACTTGTTGAAGTCTTACAATAAGTGCTTCATACTCAGCCATGTTGTTTGTACAAGGAAAGTTGATTCTAAATAATTTAGGGATCAGATCCCCCTGTAGTGTAATAAATAATAGGCCTACCCCTGATCCATGTGTAGTGAATGAACCATCAAAATATAGTTTCTAGGGATGCTCCTCAAGGGGTGTGTCAATGATGATCATGATGGATTCATTAGGAAATTGAAACATGAGTGGTTATGTGTCTGTGAGAGGTGCTTCAACAAGTTGATCTACAAGAAATTATCCTTTAATTGCCCTATGATTGACATATTCTATGTAAAAATCACTAAGAAGCATGATCCATTTAGCCATTCTACCTTACAAAGCTGACTTAGATAGTAGATACTTGAGTGGATCTAATTTTGAAATGACCATGGTTGTATTATTCAACATGTAATGACACATTTTTTGAGCTATGAAAACCATGGCTAGATAAGCTTTTTCAATAAGTGCATAGTTATGTTCATATGTAACCAAAATATGGCTTATGTAGTATACATCATGCACCTTTACTTTGTCATCATGTTGAGCTAAGAGTGCCCCCAGAGTATGGTCAGTAGCTGATAGGTATAATAAGAATAGCTTTCTTGGTATAGGAGGTAATAAAATAGGTGGATTAATAAGATAGTCTTTAAGTTGTTGAAAAGCTATTTGGTAGTGATCATCTTAGTGAAATGCAACTCCGTTATTCAAAAGGTGTGTAAATAGATGGAACTTATCTACTAACTAAGAGATGAAGCATCAAATTGATTGGATCTTACCCAAAAAACTATGGAGTTGCTTTAAATTGGTTGGTGGTAGCATCTTGGTTATAACATAGAGTTTAGTCAGATTGAATTCAATACCTCTATGAGACATAATGAAGCTAAGTAGTTTTCCTAAAGTTACACCAAACACATATTTCTTTGGATTTAGTCTGACTTTAAAGTTCCATAATATTTCAAATATCTTATGCAACACTGATGGATGGTTAGCCCTAGTTTTGAATTTTCCTAATATGTCATTGATATATTCTTTAACAATATCATGCATCATATCATGTAATATGATAGTCATGGCCCTTTGATATGTAGCTACAACATTCTTAAGGCCAAATAGCATTTATTAATAAAAAAATTCCCCATGGAGTGGTGAATGTTATTTTATGTTGGTCTTCTGTGCTATTCTAATCTAGTTATATCCTGAAAAGCCATTTATGAGTGAAAGTATTTCATAACTAGAAATGGAGTCAACAATCATGTTGATATTAGGCAAGGGAAAATCATATTTAAGATAAGTTTTGTTGATGTATCAAAAATTAGTACAAATTTTGATCCCTTCAAGATTTTTACTAATAGGTACAACATTAGAGATCCATTCAGAGTAGTCAATGGATCAGATACATCCAACTTCTAAGAGTTTTTCCAACTCTTTCTTTACCAATACAATAATGTAAGGATGCATCTTACATAACTTTTGTTTTACTAGTTTAACATCAAGATTAACCACAAGGTGGTGCAGTACCAAGGTGAGATCTAAACCTGGCATGTCAGAATAGGCCCATGCAAATATATCCACAAACTCTCTTAATAAAGTTGTAAAGATATCACATTCCTCCTCAGTGAAGGATGCACCTAATTTTATCCATTTCAAGTTTGATGGAGTCCCTATATTTACCTCTATTATAGCTTCAACTAGAAGGGTCAAACCATCTTAGAAGAGATTAGGTAGGGAATTGAAATGTTGAATTATGTCAGGTTCCTCTGTTAGGACTTGCTCTTCAACTTCTCCTAGACATGATAAATCTGAGTCCCCTAATGAAAGATCTAGCCATGTGACAAAAACAGTTATAAATTCTTGAAGAATTTGATCAAATACTTATTATTTCTCAAAATTAAACTTAGATCCATAGGCAAGTTCATATTTGGTGGTCTCTTGGTATAAATTAGAAGAAGAATGAACACCCCCATCTAATGGGTACCTAAAATAAGTTTTCACCACTAGACTAGCCTTTATCTTTACTTTTTCCCTGGTCAAAAAGCACATCAAAGAGGTTTTCACTTTGGGACCTTAATGTTTTAATTATTTATTTTTGGCTAAGGGTGTTCACTCGCTCTCCAAAATAGGTGGTAAGATCCAATATGATTGAGAATCTTGATTTGTGATCTCCTAATGAAACATTGTCTCTAAGGCCTAAGAAATCATATAATGACTCATTATTTTGGAACTCTTCAATTGGCACATTGGATTCTTGTTAGTCCCAATCTATCAATTAGGGATAGTATAATGGTAATGGGTTATGATGAACAACTAGGGTAAGGGTACAAATGCTATTGTTATCAAATATGTTGGTTTTAGCCAGGTCATCAAAGGTGAGGCTATGATCAGAATCTACTTCATTGTCGACATCATCATCACTAGTCACTAGTGATGGAGTTTGAATAAGATATGTGGGGTCACCCCTAGGCAGTTTAAATTTGAGTCCATAAGGTATTTCATACTTAGTCATGGAAATTAGCTTGATGGTTCCTTGTTGATTCAATTTGAGGCCTCTTCCTTCATATTTGTGACACTTCATGATCCTATTGGGAATAGGATACTTTGTATTTTTATAAAAATTAGCTTGGTTGTCATTGTATAACCATGAGTTGTCCCCTTCAAGAGGGTCAGGTCTTAGGCCATATGTTGCTACAAATTTAATAGGTCCCTTATCTTTGTTTTTTTGTTGCCAATACATATGTGGGATGACTTTAGGTCACCCAAAGGTTTTTGGATTCTAAGGAAGATTGGAAATATAAAATGTATAATGGGTCACATATTCTCTCAGTCCATTCTCTGAAATGGTAAAATTATTAGAAGCTTCAGGAGGTAGCATTTGGGAAAGGGAACCAAGGTATTAAGATCTATACAATTATCTGGTGAAGTATCAATAAGTATGGCCTTTCCTTTCTCCTATTTGGAACTTGGATTCATACTGTACTGATAATTATATCTTTGAAATTTAGCCTCAAGATGCTTGTAGTGTTCATATAGGTGTAAATCTCTTGGAATATTCACTTCCATCCTTAAGTGGGAAAACTTGATACATTGGTGTAGTGTTGATGAGACTGCATGAATCTCATGTAACTAAGGCCTACCTAGAAGCATGTTACATGATAACTTAATATCAAACACATGGTAAAGTGTATCATGGGTTAAAGGCCCAATGATAACTAGAAAATTGATGGTGCCTTGTGATTCTCTTTCTTGATTATCATAGGCTTTGATAGTTATTGTTTCTAGTTGGAGATCTATCATTATGTACCCAAGAAGCTTGATGAGCTTTAGAGACACTATGTTGAGGCTAGATCCATTGTCTATAAGGACACATTTCACTTTATGCCATCTGATAAAAACTTCTATGTACAATGGGTTATTATGGAGTGGGCTAAAGTAAGACATATTGCTTTGGTTGAATGTGACTTGTTAGGCTAGAGCTAGGTGTCCAACCAAAGATTGAAAGTTATCAAAGGATATGTCACTAGCAATAGTGGATTGGGTTAAAAACTCATTCAAGATGTTCTTATGGATTATTGACATCCCTAGCAAATCTAAAATATAAATTTGTGCTGGTGTCTTTTGTAATTGTTCCATAATATCAAACTTCTTATCTTGGTCAGTAGTAAATGGTTTATTCTGAGGTTGAATGGTTGGTTGGATGACAGGCAAAGTGGTAGATGGTTGTGGGATTAGGATAGTAATATTTGACCTTTGAGTTGTGATTTCATAATTAGGATTAAATACTAGACCATTGTTGCTAACCAATGTTGGGAATGGTGTGGGACTAGACATGACAAGTCTCAATTACCAGTGCATTTGCATGTGGTCACATGGAAAGAATGAGTTGTCACTATAAGATCCAAAAGGGGAAGTCCTAGTTTGCTAGTTTGCCTGTATGCACTCCTAGGTCCAAGAAAGATTATCCATGTAATTGGTTGAATGTTGTTGTTTAGAAATGGTCTAGACTGGTTAGTGTTTGGTCTAATATTTATGAAGATGGTATTAACGCTACTCCCTACAATATGACCTACAACCCTATTGTAGTCATGTGAAAATGAATGGTAGGTTTGTTGGTTTTTACCATTTTAACCTTGGTTTTGTCCATTATTCTATTGCTGTGGTTTCTATTGCTGATGTTATTACTTTTGTTGGTTCGGCCTTTGATTTTGATACTATTGATTTTGCTACTACACTGGCCATTGTTATTGTTATTGATTATTCTACTACTTTTGATTGTTATGTTAGGGAAAGGGGTTTTGATAGATCCCAAGAGTTTGATTAGAAGTGGAATTACCATTATCCAATTTTATCTCCCTATTCTCTAACATATTCTAAATTGAATGCTTGATTTGGACATATCTTTATAGATTATGCCCATTAACCCAATGATAGTCACAAAATTCATTTTCACAGTACCAATAAAAAAAGGAATACCTTATGGATAACGCTTTGGTATAGTCCAAATAATTAGATTAGTGGTAGTAAGTTTATGGAATATAGATTTAATAGGTTATCCTAGGTCACTAAAGACATGACGTATAGGTATAGTTCTTCTAGGATGAGGGGTTTATAATGGTAATGACTGCTATAGTTATTGTGCAAATTTTGGTTGTTGTGCTTGTAGCATTAGTTGGAGAGGTTTCTGGGTAGGATTAAGTTGAAAAGGTGGTATAGATGATTTTTGCATAGTTTGAACATGATGAGATTTGGTTACTCCATTTCCCACAACATTCCTATTATAGTTGAATTTCTTTAGTCTTTCATGGTTATTGGCTTGTGTTAGTTATGATGCTTATACTTGGATGGGATGTTGGTCATTTCCCTAATTAGTACTATGATTTTGATTAGTTGAATTAATATTGATGACTCATTTATTGATGAGTGCCCTCTCGATCAATGAACCTTTATCAATGATCTCTTTGAACATATGCACACATTGTAGTTCCAAATGATAGGCTATCTCACTATACAAATTTTTAGTAAACATAATGGCTAATTGTTTATCTAGTAAACTATGGGTGAAATGGCTTGCAAGGGCCCTCCATCATTGTAAATAACTTACAAAACTCTCCCCATATTTTTTATTTACTTGTGTTAGGTCCACTAAAGAAATCTCATGCTCAAGATTATAGGAAAAGTGTTGCACAAACTTATTAGAAAGATCATTAAAATCTGCTACTAAATTTTTGGGCAACTTCAAAAACCACTCCAAGTCTTGTCCAACCAAGCTTCTTGGAAACAACAACAAAAAGTATATGTCATTATATGCCACTGGTTGACATGCAACAAAGAATTCAGTCAAATGATCCTTAGGGCCACCTTTCCCTTTATATTTATTAAATTTTGGTGATTTATATCCTAGATGAAATGGTATCTACAAATACTCCATGTTGAATGGATAGGAAAACATGCCATATAATTTGAATTTTTTAGTTTGTTTACTAGCTTGAATAGTAGCAATTGCATCCTTCATCTATCACAATTCTTGGGATAGAAAACTAGATGTAATATTGGTTTGAGGGAGAAATTATGTTTAGATATATGGTTGGGAGGTCATAGGTGGAACACTTTGACTAGGGTATAATGGAGATACCTATTGGGGTATATTGGCTTGGTTGGGGAATGTACTAAGAATGCACATATGTGGATTAGGATGTACATGAAATTTCAAATTTAGTTGCAAGATGTTTAGGTTTGGATTGGTGATAAAGGTTTAAACTAGAGGATTTTATGGTTAGGATGGAGGGATATAACTATACTATTCTTGCTATGGTTGAAAAGGAACATGCTACCGACTAATCAAACCTTGATGTTGAGTGGGAACTTGTGGACCAAGACCCTGTCTCTATATTTTTGGCACATTTCAAACTAACAATTGTTTATTAAGTACCTAATAAACATGAGGACCTCCTTTTTGCATGATTACTTATGAGGAAGTGAAATCAGGTTGTAGATTCAACATCTATTGTTGACCAATATTTTCATGTTGTTGACTAGTCATTACTTAGTTTTAGATTGGCATATTAGTTTGTGACTAAAGAGGTATTTCATCATTACTTGGTGAGGTTGAATATTTGTTTCCCCTAATTAAGGTAGCAATTTATTTGTCTTCTATTGCATTGATGCACTAGACTGTGTTTTTTGTTGTGGAATACTACTCGTTACTTGTTGAGGGGGAGTAGGATTCATCACATTCTATCATTGAGGCATGACATTAGCCATTATTTAATTACCTAATCCTATAGTTTATACACTTGAGGAAGTAGTTGGTTAAGGTTGGGGTGCAAAAACTCCTATTCCTTGGTATGATGATCTACTCATGTGATTAACTATAGGCACATATTGTTGGCTAGTTATTCATGTATTAGTACCATTTTGATATAGGTTGGATGTTGTTTGCACATTATCTACTATGTTTGGTTCACTATTCAGTGTAGAGGCTAGAGATACCTCTTTAATAATTGGCATATGCATCAAGTTATCAATTGAATTAGTTTGTATGAATGGGTCATAACTTAGATTATCTTATCTTGTTAACTCTATCAACACTCTTGTCGAAGGTACTAGGTCAATAAGAGACTTACCATGTTCAATTGATAAAAATCATGTGCTAGAATCATATATGTTTGATATGTTGTCTACATTTGGTTAAAGTGCTCTTCCATGATGTTTTTTACTCAATAAGATATATTAGGATCTTGATATGTTGATTAAACTAGAGCCATAGGATTACTAGAAGAAGCTTGTTAATCGTAAATGATATTATGGGGCACTCTTACTAGACTTGGTATATTTTAATGGGAGAAGTCTACTAGAAACTTAACCCCTAACTCTATGGCTCTAACCAAAATCTCATCTTTGTTCTCTAAAAAATGTCACTCAAATAAAAATGGATCATACATGGAAGCTGTATGATTAGAATATGATTGTTGAAGTACTGGCTCGTCCACTAGAGGTATTATAGCTAGGTATTGCATGGTTTTCTCTTGGTCCTATTCTGAATAAGGTGGCATGTTAACTAGATAGTTGGCTAATGGATCTTGGATTTGTGCTCTTAATTGAGTATTATAAGAGGGATAATAATCCATCTCATAAGCAATATTATCCATATAGGGGTCTTGCACCATTTCTTCCTGTACAACCACATTACTAATCCCTGGATTGTACATGAGTCCAATATGAGTGTAGGATGCATGTTGGAATCGATAGTAAATGCTTTGTGATAAAAGGTCAAAGAGTTCTACAAAATCTAAAAAAGACAATGTCTAAAATAGATGATTATCTAACTTGGTCTAGATTTTTCAAAAGGATCAAAAGGTTTATGAGGAAATAAGCTAACACAAATTATATAATGTTTCACTATTCACACAAACGTAAGCAAGTAAATGGTCCCAAAAATCAAAATGCCAAACTCTAATGTTGAAGTGTTTCAAATTATTCTAATCTAAGAATTTAAAAGTTTCTAGGTCTTTTGGCTAAATGTAACATCAAAAGATAGGCTTAAACAAAGCATGCACTAGGAATCTTGGCCAAATGGCTTCAAAAGCTAGAATTTGAAATAGATGAAAGTTTTAATCTAATATAATTGAAACATTTCTAATAAACACTAGACATTTGATAAGTGGACATGAACTTGATCAACTGAGTATAAGGTATGAAATAAAAGACACTTTAGAAATAGTTTATTTTCTCACAAACAAATGGTATAAAACTTGGTTCTTTTGACAAAAAATCTAGACAAAAGTGATCAGTATAACTATGCTTTAGACAAAGGATAACAAAAAGTATACTTGAATTGGTCTAAAAATGTAGGAACAAATTTAAACCCTATGCAAGAATGTCTATGAAATAATATTTGAAGTTTTTTGGGTAGCATGATGACGCTATACTACCCAAAAAAGTGTGATATAAAGATTTTTTTCAAAAACTCTCTAAGGGAAAGATGCTTTCCTACAATTTTGATAGCATAACACTATTTTTCTTGACTCAAAAGGTTGTGGTGTAAAGACTTAAAGTGCAAGTTTTTAACAAAATGGCTTAAGTCTATCGAGTGATGACAATGATTATGAGTCTTAAATGGCCTTCAACCCAAATTGGAAATTAAACATAAGTTCCCTCAAGTTTAGTGAAAATGGTGAAACCACCTAACACATCAACCCTATGAACTTGTAAAGTTGTAATTCTGAATTTAGATTATAAGTGAAGGACTTAAACAACTTTGGTAAAGGTCTAGACTCAATTGGGTAGCATAATTGCACCAAAGTGGATGATATGACTCTCAAGCTTTTGATGAACTTTTGAATAAGGCAAATTGATGATCTCAGGTGGACAACATAACACCTCTTTGTTCAAAGAAAAATTTGGACTATGTGTTTGGTTTGGATTATTTATTTACACTAAGTTTTGACTCCAGAGACTTTAAACTAGGACAAGACTCACTAATTAATCACCCTTAGATCCTAAAATAACAAGGTTGCTTGGTATTGTTGGAATCCATCAATATAAATCATTTGAGAGGATTTTGAAGTGCTCATACAAAATTAAATATGCGTTATATAGTAGGGTTTTTACACCCCCCCTTCTCTCAAATGATAGTACTATGACATGGACCTTGAGGAGCACCTTACAAAAATAATACTTCCATGGCAAGTGGGGATTATCTAAGATATAACAAGTTTTTAAATGTTCTAGGGGAATAAATTACACAATGACTTTCATGCCAAATAATGCAAAAGAAAAGCATGGATTTTAGGTCTGCATCACTTGGCTTGTTGAAAAAAGGTCTAGTCCTTTTTAAAACCATTATAACTTGTTATTATCTCAGTGTAGTGTGATGTTCAAAGTGACACTACATCTCATGTGCAACTCTAAAGGATCCAAATGAAGTCAATCCTAGAAGATGATACCCTGGGTCAAAGCTTCTCTAAAGAACTTGTGGGAGGCAATGAAGTCCCCCTCACAAGACAAGATGCATAAATAAATAAATCATGAAAGTAGAAAGACTTTAGGTTCAATTTCAAGATCACCCAAACTTTAACAAGTTTTTGGGGGGTGCTTTAGATGACTTTCTTTCTAAGCCTTGGACTAGGCTACTTGCAATAGGAATGGTGCTTTTGATTCTAAGGGTTCTTTATAGGGGAAAAATGGAAGAGTGTACATGCAACATTCCTCTTTTTTTCAAATAAAATCTAACTAAACAACTATTGTAAATAAAAATTGACAAGTGTGTTCAATTTTAAACCCAAAATGAAAGATTTGGTGGTGTTCATTTGACCCCTTGGTCTTAGTTGTAAACTTTGAAAACATTCACCAAAAACATCTAAATTCTTTGTTAAACACCCAATACAGGGTTCCTAATTGATTTTTTATCATGCAAAGGTGATTTAAACATATTTTGAACAAATATCAAGCTTGGTCCTGTAACAAAATTATTAGCATGTCCTTTAGCTTTGAAGCTCTTTTTAGCTTGGAATAATTAACTTTGAAAACGTAGCTCTCAGGTTTATGTTTTTGTAAAAACATAGTGACCGACATCGGTTATTACCACCAATGTCGATTACTTTGGATAATTGAGATCTAACTAATGTTAGTTTTACTAACCAATGTTAGTTAAGCAAGGAACTGATGTCAATATTACTTGCCAATGTCAGTTACTGTATAAAACCATGGTAAATAAAAATGATAAAATAAAGTTAGAAAACCAATTTTAAAGAGTTTTAAAGGCTCAAATAAATATTTTAAAGTTACAAAATGATCTCCTTCATGTGTAGGATGTGCCTAGTCCCATCGGGCATGCCATTATGTGATTTTATAATTTGACTCAAGAGAGGATGGTTAGTATGGTGTTAGTTCAAAAATGAAAAAACACACTAATAACATAACATCTCTAGGCCTAAACACTAGGGAGAGCTTAGTTAACAAAAGAAAATGACAAGCACAACTAAATATCAAGGGATCAAATACAAGATTTTTTTCACCTTCCTTAGATGCTCCAAATGCCTTTGTAGTGGTGGCTTGCTTGGCTTGTGCTCATAAAGTCCTTGGAAATGGAAGCTTGGCTACCTCCATCTCTCCTTGGCACCTTTGGCTTATGGCTTAGCTTGGCTTGGAGTTAATTTAGCATTGTAACACTATTAAGCATGGGATATACTTAGAGGGGGGGGTGAATCAATATATCATATATCTTATAAAACTTTCTCTTAATCAAATTCCACTTAACCAAACATTTAAGATATGCAATAAAAATGAAACAATAAACACCACACAAGATAAAGAGAGACACCATATTTAATGTGGAAACCCAATGTGGGAAAAGCCATGGAGAATAATTTCAAGTATATGAATGAGCACCAACTCAAACAACAATATTCACAAGTACCAACTTGAAAGAGAACCAACCCCTTTCCTGAGCACTAACACAACAATAATTCATGACCACCAACCCATAGGAGCACCAACCCCTTTGCTGAGCACCAACCCATAGGAGCACTAACCCTTTTGTGTATACCACACAACTATCTCTCAATGTTTCTATCTCAACAAATGATAGATCATTACAATATCTCTTTCCTCTCTCACCTTTTCTCTTCTAAGCTAGATATAACAAATAAAAATCATATTCATCTCTCACAATGCTCTTTTAAGCTAGATATTACTATCTCAGAACAAACTCTATCTCACACTTTACAAATGGCTTCTCAAGCCTTTATTTATAAATTTCTAAATGACCTTTGGCCTTCCCCCTTTGTGACCCTTCAATCCTCATGGAAAATGGTGCCAAATTACATGACCCTTTGTATTCTTTCATTTTAAAAGTCATGTGGTGACCCTTCATAAGCAAAAGTGTCCTTCCCTCTTTTGTCTTTACCCTGGTGAATTTTCATATTCCTCAAAGTGTCCCTTCATGAGAAATTGTGCCCTTCCTCTTTTGTCTTCACTTGGTGACTCTTGGAATTCCCCAAAATGAATCTTCATGGGAAAATTCATCCCATTCTTCTTTTGTCTTTACCCCGTGACTCTTTGACTTCTTCATGGGCCCTTCTTTTCTCTTATATGCAACCAAAAATATATTCATTAATATTAAATAAACATTAACACACATTAGCTAAGATATAACTATTATAAACATCATTAAATGCAATGGGGCCTTTATCACCAATAATGCTAGACCTTTTACATCAATGACAATATTTCCAACAATCTCCCCCTTTGTCATTGATGGAAACCTCAATCTTGAAATTACCACATCTTGAATCCTGCACATACTATCATCTAAAAAACCTATAGTAACTCCCCCTTATTGTAGTAACATGTACCTATTTCTACACTTGTACTTGTACTTGTTATTCTCCCCCTTTATCATCAATGGCAAAGGGCCTACCTGGAGCTAACACTTTGCTCCCCCTCAACTAATGCTAAACTTCAATGGTAAGAAGTAAAAGAAATTACTCCCAACTTCTCTCACAGATACTCAAATGTGTCTTTTGATAGTGCCTTTGTGAAAATATCTACAATATGCTCTATAGTACTGATATATTCTATCTTAACTTGTTGATATGCAACCTACTCTCTCAAGAAGTGATATCTAATGGGAATATGTTTTGTTCTTGAATGCATTACTAGATTTTTCAAAATATTTATAACACTTGTGTAATAAAAAAAAATATAAATAGGTTCATCATACTTTACCTTGATATCTTTCAAGGTTTGCTTCATCCAAAGCACTTGAGTACAACACAATACTACTGCAATATATTCTGCTTCAACTGTAGAAAGTGATACTAAATTTTGCTTCTTGCTTATCCATGATACTAAGTTATCACCAAGGAAGAAAGCTCCTCCACTTGTACTCTTTCTGTCATCCAAGCACCCTACCCAATCTGAATCTGTATAAGCAACTAAAGTGAAATATTTACCTGTGGGATACCATAATCCATAATCCAATGTCCCCTTGATATATCTAAATATTCTCTTCACCAACTGAACATGACTATCTCTTGGAGATGACTGATATCTTACAACCATACCTTTTACATGCATGATGTCTGGCCTCAATGCTGTCAAATATAAAAGACTGTTAATCATAGATCTTTACAAAGATTGATCTATAATAGGTGAATCTTCATCCTTGATCACCTTATTTCCTATACACATAGGTATGCCAACTGGTGCAAAATCCTCAAAACCAAATTTCTTCAACATTTCCTTGGCATATTAATTTTTAGATATGCAAATTCCTTTATTTGATTCAAATATTTGTAATCCTAAGAAAAGTGTTAATTCTCCAAGCATAGACATCTCAAATTCTTTTTTCATTCTATCAAAAAATTATTTTATCATCTTTTCAATATTTTCTCTAAAAATGATATCATCAACATATACCACAATAATCAATTGATGCTCACCTTCTATTTTGATGTAAAGATTACCATCAACAAACCCTCTCTTGAATCCTTGATTTTATAGGTACTTATCAAGTCTTGCATTCCAAGCTTTGGGAGCATGTTTCAATCCATACAATGCTTTTTTCAATCTACATACATGGTTACTAATATTTGAGAGAATAAATCCCTCAAGTTGCTCAATGTAAACCTCTTCTTCAAGATTCCCATTTTAGAAGGTAGATTTGACGTCTATCTAAAACACTTAAAAAATTTTAAACACTGCATATGCAAGAAAAATTCTAATAGCTTCTATCCTTGCCACTGGTGTAAAAATTTCTTCAAAATCTATTCCCTCAATTTGAGCATATCCTTTACATACTAATCTTGATTTATTTCTGGTCACTTCTCCATTTTCATTCAATTTATTTCTATAAACCCATTTTATTCCTATCACATTATGATCTTTTGGTCTAGGCACTAATTCCCAAGTATCATTCTTTTATATTTGATTTAATTCTTCATCTATAGCCTTAACCCAATGCTCATCATGTCTAGCTTTTGAAAAAGTTCTAGGCTAAATTTTAGATAAAAAAGAGAAATTAACTTGTTAAGATTCACTTACCATCATTTTTCTAGTGTGAATTCCTTCATTTATGTCCTTGATGATTTCACTTTCATTATGATTTATTTGAACATATTTGGAAGGAGTTTTGATGTCCTTTTTCTCCTTCTCCTCATCTTTGTCTGATTCTTCAAAGCCTTCCTCTTTAATGATTTTAGGAATGTCTACTGGATCACTAATTCTCTGTGTTCCATCTTCTTCTGTCCTGACACTTGCACTTTCAAAAAATTTCTTGATATAACATTTATAAGCTTCAATTTTGTAAGAATAACCAAGAAATATACCTTCATTTTCTCTAGATTCAAACTTACCAAGTTTTTTTATCAATTCTCTTTATGAAGCATTTGCTACCAAAAACTCTGAAATAATCAATTATTGTTCATTTGTCCTTTCATAGCTCATAAGGAGTCTTGGCACTATTGACTCTTAAATATGATCTATTTTAAATATGCATTGTTGTACCAACCGCCTCTCTCTAATATTTATCTTCTATCTTGGATTCATTTAGCATTGTCCTTGCCATCTCTTGAACTGTTCTATTTTTTCATTCAACTACTCCATTTTGCTATGGAGTTCTGGCTTCTAAATAATGTCTCTTTATTCCATGATCTTCATAAATATTAATAAATTGATCTGACATGAATTATCCCCCTTGATCTGATCTTAGACACTTAATCTTCAAATTAGTTTCATTTTTAACTAATGCTTTGAATGCATTAAAATGTCTAAAAGCTTCTGATTTTTTCTTTAAAAACATTACTCAAGTCATACTTGAAAAATCATCAATAAGCAACATGAAATATTTATCACCTTGAGTATTTTGAGTCCTCATTGGTCCACATAGATCGGTGTGAACAAACTCTAGCATCTGAGTGGTCGAGTACTCTTTTATTTTGAATCACCTTCTAGCCTGCTTCCCATGATGACAAGGTCCACAAAGCATGTTAGATGGATTTGTAATCTTTAGAAGATTCTTGACTGCTTGATTTTTGCTGATGTTAACAAGATTGTCAAAATTTATGTGCCCCATTCTCCTATGCCATAACCAAATTTCTTCAATCTGAATCAAACAACATCTTTGACCTTTGATGTCTGATAACATATACAAGTTATTGCCTGTTCTCTGAGCATCTGCAACCAATACATCTGAATATTTTCTTCTAATTTCAAAACCTTCTACATAAAAATTTAGTGTGTGCCCCTGATCACACATTTGACTTAAACTAAAAATATTATTCTTAAGACCTACATATAAAACATTTTTAGTTTTAGTTCTACCATTATCTAAACTTAGTGTACCTTTTCTAGTAATTCTGACAGTAGTATTGTCTCCAAATTTCACTATGCCACCATTGATCTTCTTCAAGGTTATGAAATTGCTCTTGTCTCTTGTCATGTGCCTTAAATATCCACTATCAATAAACCATGGCTTTTCTTCATTTCTTGCATGCAAAGCTATTTGAACCAACATAAAATCTTCAGGTTGTTTCTTCTGCCATGTCTAAACCTTTTTCTTGATGAATGGAGCCTTGAAACTCTAGTCCTTCTTGACTAACTCAAACAAACTTATAAAATACTGAGCTATGTGTCTAAAGTTTTTACACTTGTAACAAATTATGGCCTCTTCATCAAAGCTTGATAGAGGAGAAAAAGATTTGTAGCTTCGGCTTGACTCTACATGACTTTCCTTTTCCTTATTTCTGAGACTGTTAGCTCTTTTTCTACATTCTAATTTCTTATGACCATATTCATTACAATTAAAATAGTAACCATAAAAATAGGACCTATTTGTGTATCTCTGACCTGATTACCTTTTTTAGCTTTGTTCCCTCCATCCTTCTTTGTTTGAGATGACCTTTGTATTCTTCACTTCTTTTTTTGTTTCCTCTTTTGTAAGAGCTTCAACATAGCTCTTTTTATTTTCAAATCTGATACCTGTCTTATCTGATATTACCTTTTGGCTTTCTAATATCTTATTCATCATATTAGTGCTATTCTCAAATTTTGAATCATTGGCTACTCTATTATTGATTGCTTTATTTGTTTTATCAAGATCTGCTTTTAAAGAAGCAATTTCAATAACATACCTTTCATATTATTTTCTTACTATTTCAACTATGCCATTATATTTTCTTCATTCTTATTGGCTTCTTCAAAGTGTGCTTGTAGATCTTCAATTATTTCCTTTGATTCTTTTTCATTTTTCTTGATCTAGTGCTTCAATCTTTGATTTTTATTTTCAACAACTTTTAACTCTTCTAAGGCACAAATGATTTCTCCTGCCATATTCACTTCAGCTTCATCCTCTTCTTCTTCTTGATCATCTATTAGTTTTCTTGTAGAGGCACCTTCATGTATGGCCATCTTGTGCTTTCCTGATCTACCTTCAAGTTGTAAAACTTTTTCAAAAGGAACTTGCTCTGATACCAATTATTAAGCATGAGATATACTAAGAGGGGGGGGTGAATCAGTATATCATATATCTTATAAAACTTTCCCTTAATCAAATTCCACTTAACCAAACATTCAAGATATGTAATAAAACTAAAATAATAAACACCATACAAGATAGAGAGAGACACCAGATTTAACGTGGAAATCCAATGTGGGAAAAACCATGGAAAACAATCTCAAGTATATGAATGAGCACCAAATAAAAAAAATATATTCATAAGCACTAACTTGCAGGAGTACCAACCCCTTTGCTAAGCACCAACCCACAGGAGCACCAACCCCTTTGTTGAGGACCAACACAATAACAATTCATGAGAACCAATCCACAAGAGCACTAACCCCTTTATTGAGCACCAACATAGAAATAATTCATGAGCACCAACCCACAGGAGCACTAACCTCTTTGTGTATACCACATAATTATCTCTCAATGTTACTGTCTCAAAAAATGATAGTTTATTAAAATATCTCTTTCCTCTCTCACCTTTGCTCTTCTAAACTAGATATAACAAACACAAATCATATTCATCTCTCACAATGCTCTTCTAAGCTAGATATTACTATCTCAAAACAATCTCTATCTCACACTTTACAAATGGATTCTCAATCCTTTATTTATAGATTTCCAATTGACCTTTGGCCTTCCCCCTTTGTGACCCTTTAATCTTCATGGAAAATGGTGCCAAACTTGCATGACCCTTCATAAGCAAAAGCATCCTTCCCTATTTTATCTTTACCTTGGTGACTTTTTGTATTCCTCAAAGTTTCCCTTCATGAGAAATTGTGCCCTTCTTCTTTTGTCTTCACTTAGTGACTCTTAGAATTCCCAAAGATGACTCTTCATCAGAAAATGCATCCCATTCTTCTTTTGTCTTTACCCCATGACTCTTTGACTTCTTTATGGGGCCTTCTTTTGTCTTATATGCAACCAAAAATATATTCATTAATATTAAATAAATATTAACACACATTAGCTAAGATATAACTATTACAAACATCATTGAATGCAAGGGGGCCTTTATCACCAATAATGTTAGACCTTTGACATCCATGAAAATATTTCCAACAAACACTAATTTCTTGAAGCTTTTGGAACCAATTTGTCATTATAACTTTGCATCAAAAAAACTTAGAAATGATGTTGTGAGGCCTCCTATTTATATATTTTTGGATTTGACTAGAATCAACCTCAACCATCCATCTCAAGATTGAGATGTGTGGTTGAGTATTAATTCAATTTTTGGAATTAAGTTTGCAATTATCCTCATCATGAAATTGGAAAAAGGGGAAATTAAGAGGCATGGAGGGCATTATGGAGGGCATTGATGAGGCATGGAAGGCATGAATCCTGATATTTGTGGCATTTAAGGCCTAGGGATGTCTTCCTAAGAAATGAGGTCACTTGATGACGTAGATATTACATATTCATTTCTAAAAATAATTATTCAACAAGTTTCCATGGAATTATTAATTAGGCCTTGATTTGGATTAATTAGCTCTTAAGCATGATTAAGCACTTTGTGTACAAATTACTCAAATTGATTAGAATGTCTTGTTATTGGTCCAAAATTTGACTGGATTAGAACTAAAAGGCAACATCAGATGCATTGGGACTGTATTCCCATTTAGGATGTTTACAACAACAAATAACAAGGGCACATGTATTGTGTAAAATATTTGATAGGAAAGAGCAATCCAGAGCACTTAGGTGTAAAATTGGCATTTTGACTCAAACTGATCTAATCAAAGTTAGCTGGCCTATAAATTGCATTACCCCATTTAGGGATACCCTAGACAAAATCAACACTTGAATATGTCAGTTTCACATCATTTAGCATGTTTTAGTGTTTTTAGGCCAAATTGTGCATTTTGGGTGGAAATTATCCAAAAGCTTGATTAGAGGTTATCGATGGCTAGATTTAGGTGTCTACACATGATACAACTATGTATTTAATCTATAAAAATTATTTGTATAATTGATTTATAAATATGTATCATGCATAAAATAGATAAATAGTTCATTGGTTGAGCACGTGCATAATCATAGGTATACAAACTATAGATGTATTGATATAACTATATATTGATGCATGAAGTATTAATGTATTGATTTATTTTATTACATGATGAAAGTATTGATCTATTTATTCAAATCGAAGTTGTCTATGCAACAAACATTACTAGTGACATTACTACTTCCTGATATAAGGATGCATTATAAATTTGGTAAATCAAGGATTTTGTGTTAATAATATTTCTTTATAAGGTGAATAAGATGATAGTGTTGATTCACATAAGAGATTAGAGTGATTCTAGTTTAGTTTTTGATAGAATATTTAATTTGTAAACTGAAGGATTTTTGCACAATGTTATTTGATTTATTAATGGTTACTTATTATAAGATGTGTTGATCCATTTATAGATGTTTTAGCAAGTGAAAAATCACATAAAAGTAACATAATAATTATCTTATATGCATAGATGTTATTGGATGCATGAAAATTAGAGATAAATTGATTCCCTTAATAAATGGACAAGTGAACTTAGGATGCATTTTTGAAAATAAACATCTTTCGTGGTATTGCTTTGAGAAAAAGTAGTTTGAGCTCTTGTGTAGTAAGCAATGTAGGATATATGTTTGATTTCATAGAATATCTATGATGTGTTGTTTGAAATGGCTTGCCTTGAAATTATTTTGCTTTCTAGTGATACTCTTATATTTCCAATATTTATCATCACTTTGCATATATATAATATCATAAACCTTGGTAATGTCTACTATATGGATAGATAACCCATATGTATAGATAACCCATCTATATGTATATATATACCTTTGAAGATGGTATTCTGGTTTGGAATTATTTAGGGGTGAGCTTGATATATATCTTGGTTTGAGTGTCAAACTCTTTGTTACTCTTTTTAAATGTAGCTAGAGACCTTAGTCTGGTGGTATATGAGGACAAGAGAGTGATGGTGGACATCACTAGTACTAGACTATACACATTTTGATGTGAGTGATAGGGTTATAAAGACCATTGAGTCTTCTCTCTATAATTAAGGAATGTACTTATACTTACCTCCTTATATGTGCTCATGTGAGAAAACTATTGAGTAAATATTTATATACCTTTATTACTTTTTAGGATAACTACATGTAGCCCTAATTCTATGCATGTAGATGACATCACAGATATGTATGGTAGCTCAGGGAGTGATCACAGGCATAAGAAACTAAACCTAATATGTTTTTCTTAGTGTGATATATACTATATATTTGATTAGAATTCTAGTAAAAGCAAATAGCATTTATGTATCATAGTACCATTATGCAAACTTGTCAGCAGGATCGAGGTTGTAGCATCTTGTAAGGATGGAAAATTGTATGTAGTATTTTGTGAGAAAGTTAACTGTCTAATTGATTAGACATTTCTAGAATAACATAGTACATTTTGAGGTGTGCTTAGAGATTATGTTCTCATCAGATTATTATTAAAGGTATACTTGGATAGTATAATCTTGAATTGCTTTATTATTATGGTTGGGTGTAAGATTATTATTGGTGATGAGTCGGGTGCTTAATGACAAAGACCTATGACAGTATGGGATGTCATAGAATTCTATAGTATGGAAAATACCTAGATGGTACATACTATATTTGTTATATCTTGACCCATACCTAAATAAATATATATGTTATGGTTAATAGTGTTTGGGTAGAGTGATCATGAACTATGATAGTATGTGATATCATAATATACTTCAACTTAGATGTATATAATTAGGTGGTACATACTATAGTTTTATGTTTAGACTCTTACCTAAATTAACTGTTCATATAATTTTGTTGGTTATTAATTAAACAATATGTTTATAATAGTTAGTAGGATAACTTGTATGTGTGCATACAATCTTGAGAGTATAAATGAATGATAGGTTTGATTGTTATGTATTGTATGACTCAATTTGTCCTGTATACCTAGATTACTCTTGTGCCTAGCATATGATTCTATATAGTATTAGGAATGTGGATTATTTCATCATTGCTAATATCTAGGTTTTAATGTGAGAGTGCTTGGGTAAGCACATAAGCCTAGATTAGTAATATGTTATACTTGATTGTGTCTCTTAGTTATGGATTCTAGACCAGAGCTTTAAAATCTTGTCTACATCATAGGTAGTTTGTTTCTTGTTTGGCTTAGAGTGCCAATCCCTTTGGTGATTACATCTTGTGGAAGAGACCATCACAATTGAAGGAAAACTTTAGTGGAACTTGATTCCAAGGAGTGGATATGTAGGCTTCAAAAGTTGTGGTGGGGGTATTAGGTCTAGATACTTAGGCTAGGTTAGGCTTACCTTGAATGTAAAGTAATCCATATGATTGGATGAATTAATACTAGTGATTAGCATGTGAATTATGGAATGTACTAATGTCACTAGTGAGATAGTGAAATTTAGTAGCATACTTATTATCACTTGGATTTTCACCCTTTGAAGAGATGTCTCAGCTCTCCTCATCCATGTGGCATAATTGAAGCAGCTTTAGGCTTGTGGGTAGCCTAAAGATGAGGTGAATCTCTAGATAGGGCTAGCTCCCTTGATGTACAACTTTGGATCACAACTACAGCTAAAATTTGGGGGGGGGAAGGGAGAGAGAAAATAGAAAGAAAGCTATCCTAAGGGAGGTGATACAACAAATAAGTTGATGACTTCCAACTAGATACATGTTACACATGAAACCAAGAGACTAACCAAACACACACTTCTCTAATCTGCATCTTCTCACATCAATGTTACATTATGAGGTTATAGATGAATGTTTAGGCTAGGAGGATTGGATAAGAGGCCTTGAATGGCACTAGTGAATAGATTAACTCACTCAACCTTGACACTTCCTAGAACACTTCACATGCCCTGCAAGAAGAAGCTTTACAACTACAAATAGTTGATAGAAAGAAACAATCATGTTAAAGAAACACGAGTTATCACTTATGCAAAATCAAACATTTCAAATGAACACACTAATAATAGTCATGGAAGCAGTAAAAATTAGTAGTCTTATTGATAAAATGGTATGTAAATGAGCAATTATTCACCATACTTAGGTGGAGCACAAGTTACAATGGCCAAAATAGTTTGTTCTTATAGAACTTGAGAGAGAGAAGTGAAGAAGGAAGTCCAAAGGTCACAAATACACTTTTAATGATAATAAAATCAATTTCTTGTGCATGAGAAGAATATTTTGGATTACACATGCAAGGTTAGAAGAGACAACTGGCCATCAAAGTCATGAAACTCTCGCAAAGTGGCATGAAAGTTCTCATTCTGGCTCAAAAAACTTCCTTCATGATTTAGACCTATTTGAACATCCCAAAAATAATTAGGGATAGGTTTGATTATTATAATGAAGGGAAAGGATTTTAGACATGCCTCTCTATGCATTGGTTATAGTCTTGATCATCTAGACCTTCCGAAAATGAGCTATCATAATCTATAGTCTAAAAAACTCCTCTTTCATGTACCCTACACACTTGGCTTCAAATTTGTATTTAATTTTACATGAAAATTCATGGGATGGAGTGGATGAAATTTTTCAAGACCCTTCATGGCCTTAGAATCATTAGGCACACCTTAAAATCACTTCCACTTAGAGTTTTCACACTTCACACTAGCTTGGTCACTATGCCAGCTTTGATTGGTTGAGATGAGAGCTCTAGTTTGGATAATTAGGATTTTTTATGAAAAATTAACTATAAATTAGGGTTTATCCCAAGTCTTAATATTTTTACCAAAGTTGGTTTCATCTTTAGACTCATCTTGGAACCTAAAAAACACATAAAATAGTTAGAAGTACCCTATTTTGTACCTTGTCTGTACAGTTCCATATAGGTCAAAATTATGAGGAGTATCCTAACTAAGTCTTATACAACCTCAAATCATTATCATAAACAAAATATGCCTTTAGAGTAACTCTCAGATCTCATTTCTTGAAATTGGTCAATAGCAAGGGTTTGTAAGGGTTTTGGACAATTTTTTCCTCTTAAGCTTTGTTCATAAAGATGGGATATTTAATCTACCAAAAAATTCCACCAAAAAATAATTCCATGTTTTTTTCAACTTACCCTAACTCCTTAGATCCCCATGCAAAACAACAAGAGAGATATGAGCAGTTGAAATCACCTTATCAAGCTTCTCCTTCCCTTTCCAACAAGTTTCAGTGGGTTTTGAGCTAAAAAATGGACTATCTTATGATTTATATACATGATGAGAGACTTAACACATCTAAAATTTCCCCACAAACATTATCTTACATGATATCATGTTCACCTCATGTGAAAAGTAGAAGCGACTCTCTATTTGGCTTCTAGGTCTAAACCTTGCCTAGTAGGCCTACCTACACTCTTGTGATTTAGGCCATCCAACTAAGCTTATTTGCATTCCACCAAATTTATCACATACATTATGACCCTATGAGAATTTTATAATAGTTTATAAATCATACCTAGGGATATAAGTATAAGTGACCACCCATTTAGGCATTAGGCTTCTTTAAGGCCTAACAGACCTACCTATAAGTTTAAGATTATAGACCATTATATTGGTATTCCTCCCTCTGTGATTGATTTATTATTATTTTTTAATTGTTATATAACTTTATAAACCCCATTTAAAGGTATATATAAATTTTGGCTTCATATTTATACCTTATTTTCCTAACCCTACCAACTTTGTTCATAAAGGAGTGCCCTCTGTCTGAGATAAAATACAGGGTACTCCCTTTGATTTATTAGATAGGATGAATATTTTATAGGGTTTTTCAAGTGATGAAGACCCTATACAAGAAAATTAGGCTCTTGATCAAGTCAAAATACCCCTACTCCTTCAAGCTTCAAGACAAACTATGAGGGAAGGTAGACTGTGTAGGGGTATTAGAGAGTAGACTGTGCCTTACTTGATTAGAGTTAATTCTTTGTTATATATATCATAAAAGATACATGAGAATATAATGACCATAATTAAGGGATTCCAATCTTAACTTATCCCTATAACCTATCATATACCCTTCACATACCTTGAATCAGTCAAGACTGAGCATAACCCTGACTATATTTCCTTGTTTTGGAGGGCACTTGTAGGTGTGAATGGATGAATTATATTTTGAAACATTTTAAAATCCTTATTGAGACTTTATAATATAATTTTTAAATGATTTAGACATATTTTATTCATGTTCATGTTATATCTATACCAAGCACACTACCCATGTTCACTGTCTGCAACAATCAACTCTAGTTGATTTTTTTGAAGTAAAAGGCTTGGTGAATTAGCAATACCTTTTGAAAATCATACCACATGTTATTTTGGAAGTAATTTAATAAATTTATGATTCATTCATATTAACAATTTTTTTACCCCCATGCCTAAATATTTTATAAAGACTATATACATCTACATTCAGTTGTAGGTTAGCATTTTGGCATAATAGGACACTTGTAGGTGTATTTAGGGCATAAAACACATGATACCATTTATTTCAAATACATTTAGGTAATGAGAGTTCCATTAACAATTTAAAACCACTCTAACATGGTGATAAGGTCTCATACTACATCTTATGTTAAAAATATCACTTTGGGGTAAAACCTGTAAATGAAACTGTCATATTTTAATGCATAAAGGTGCATTTTTGGGCTATCTAACAACCATTGTCCCTTTGCCATCTATCTTCTATATTTTTTAATGTTATAGACTTATGTATGGGATTTATAAAAAACATAATAGGTGTAATCAAAATAAATTACAACCCTACCATATGGCTCTACCAAAATGGCCTTAGGCCTTTATTTTGCATTTTTGGGGAATTAGGTCCCTGAATTGGTCATTTGATCTTTCGAAGGTTCCCACTTCCTTGTCTATCAAAATATAAATTAAAAAAATCATTCCATGATTTTTTAAAACTAATATGACCTCAATAAGGGTTCAAATACTTATTTCAACACTTCAAAATGCCTTTTAATCCTCTATGGTACCACTTAAATGTGGTTATTCAATGTGTACAGGTAGTAAGTGCAATTCAGGTAGTGAGCAAGAGATACAGTCCCTCAATGAGTTATATAACTAATTAAATTATTGAAAATGGATTATTCACATTATAATGATTTTAATCAAGTGTTATTACCTTCTATTCAATGTGAACTTAATCTTCAAGCACCTGGAGGTAAGCATGTTCATGGTAACTATGAGCATATGTTACACATGTCTACAACTATTTTATTTTTACACTCTTTGGAGGATATAAATTATTTTATCCCACTTCTAAAGACATATATATTATATTAAGACCTTTATTACACCAAGTTGAGCATGATAGATAGCTTCATGCACATGACTACAAGTGAGAAAGGGCATGGAGTTAACTGTGAGCATGATAAAGATGAAGGTTAGATCCAAGCATGATGTTATGAGATTAAACATGAAGGGAGTATGGTTAATATGGAATTGAGACATGGGAAAAATCACATAACATTCCTATGAGACCTCTTTTTAGAACCAAACATTTTACAAAAAAGGAAAACTAATTGAGACTACACATGGTGGCACCTTCCTATAATATGAGATAAATTGCTCATCCAAACACCATGAAACATGAAACTAAACATGGAGAGAATCTTAGAAGTGATCCCACATCCTTTGGAGTCAACTTCACCAAATGGTTTGTCCAAAATTACCAAAATTGGAGAAAAACCTAAAGGGTGCATGAAACAATAAGCAGAAAAATAGAATCAACTTCATGAGGATGGTTCATAAGGCATAGGACACCATTCTTCAAAATATTGTTATAGAAATGAATCTCTCTAAGTGTAATTTCACCTACCAAGGGTGTTTGAATTGGAATTTCTCCTAATGATTTTAAAAAGTACAAACTTTTTGATCACTCCTACATTTCTAGAAGGGAAAGAAAGGACTAGAATGGTTTTGTGATCTAAGAATTTGACTCAAGATAGGATGGTTAGTATCATGTTAGTTTCAAAATGAAATCAAAATGAAAAAAACACACTAACTAGCATGACATCTCTAGTCATGGACACTAGGGAGAGCTTAGTTAACAAACATGAATAAAACACACAATAAAAATGCAAAAAAACCTTATTTTACCTTCCTTGGATGCTATAAAATGCTTGTTGTAGTTTTTTCTACTCATTTTCGCTTTTTACATTCAGAAGATGAAAGAAACTAAGATAAGTGGTCAGGGGTTAGATGATACCTGGATGAAGCTGCGCACTGTATCCAGATGATTGAAAGAGCTCGTCTTTGGCTGTGGAGGATGACACTAGTAGATAAGAAAGACTTAAACAAAGAAAATGTTAGATAGATATATGGTGGAATGCCAAGCAAAGCTCAGTCCCAGAAGTGCAAAGACTTCCTTGAGGGATGACAGTCCACTAGTTGATAAAAATAATGTCAAATAAAGAGAAATAATGAAAGACTAAGAAATAGAAAGTAGACAACGCGTACCTGTATCCCACAATCATCGACATCGGTAGTTATACCAACATTGGTTGGTCAAGGTGCCGACATCAGTTAGTATGCCGACGTCGGTAGCGGTAATGGTCCTTGGACAGGTCTCAAGAAATGTTTGTGGTCAACAGAATGGTCTGGGAGATTCAAAAGGGTTGTGCAGGGATGCAGGATAGTGGACAGAGTCTTAGGAAGGATAAGGTAGGGGGACAGGTTGTCAAAATGGGTCAAGATAAAAGGAAGGCTTTCCAGCCTTTCTAGGAAAAAAGCCAGATTTGGTTTTTACAGTACTTAGAAATAGCCAATGGACTAATGCATTCTAAAACATACTAAAATATAAAACCAGAAGAATACTTAGCTCTTGGTGGAGAACCAAAAGTGTAGAAGACTTGTTCTTGATGTGGCTAATGTAGGAGGCTTTGTGCAACATTTTAGTCAGGTGTGGAGTGATTGATGCAGAGTTCCTAAGCCTGGAGAGTGATGATAGAATGATGATGCCTCATCTCAAAGCCTGCCTTTGATTTGTAAAGAGTCAAGGAGCTAGATAAGATCGATCCAAGTAAGAGAATTAGCATTTGGGGCAAGAGAATTCGCCTTTGGGGGCTTGCAGTCGAGGTCAAAATTTAGTTTTAAGCAACTGACGTCGGTGATACCATCGGTGTTGATCTACTGTTAACTGACGTCAGTGGCTAGAAAATGGGAAAAAAGGCTATTTTTAGCCTTTTGCCCATTCTTCCATCTACCAAGTTCGGTTGTCATTATTAAACGGTCCAAAGGTGAGTTTAATAGGCACGATAATTAGTGGGAGAGTTAAAATTAGGTCTTAGGTAATTATGATTAGTCATAGGGTGATAAATGGCCTAAGAGCTAGGAATCCAAGGTGAGGTGTCTAGGGGGGATTATTAATTTAAAATAAGTATTTTAAATTAATAAAGTATAGGTTAGGCATGTTGAAGTTAGAAAGGGACCAAGGGGGGTTGACACTATTTTGGTGTCTACATTTGCCCCTTTTTGTCTTGTTGGTTGTTCTTGACGAACTGCAAGACAAAAATAGGAGTAAGTTGCCCCAGGTATGGGATAAGGTCATTTTTGTCCTATTGGTTGTTCTGATGAACTGAAAGACAAAAATAGGAGTTGGTTTCCCCAGATGTGAGATGAGGTATTCCCCCTTAAAGCGAGAGTCGAGGGAAGGTAACCTAATATCGGGTGCCAATTTGATAGGTAGTGGATGTGTATGGTGAAGTTGGAGTGTGAACGCTGCAATAGTTGTGATTGCATGTATACCACTTCACGTGATAGATAGGTCAAATTGTCACAATTAAAGGTTGAGGAGTGCCAAAATCAAAATAACCAGTCCCCAGCATTTAGTCATAGCTAATTGGGTTAAACGATCAAAGCTATAGCTTTAATTGGTCATCGTGTTCCAAGTATCTCGGGCTCAGGAAGTGCTCTTGGAAAACATGAAAAATGTCACACATATCAAGGATCAACTGGAGCATGGTCTAACAATATGTGTGAGGGTCATAATGTGTGGTGCACATAATTTGCTAACTATTCGTGAGGTAGCATATATGCAATAAAAACAACCAAGGCATAGTTGTCTCAAAAGAGGTCGTGGTCTGAGGAGATAGTTGGGATCTCCAAGGTCATTGGTTGAGTTGGGTTGAGTCATGGTATGATCTTAGGTGGCATGTGTTGTGGTCAGGGAGATGTATGTGATCTCCAATGTGCCCCATGAGAAGTCTAGGTAACTCATTCAGTGTCAAGGCTGGTTGTTTGGTCATGATTTTGGGTTGGTATAGATAGTTGGTCTATTAGATGGACAGATGAAGGAATGGCTGAGCTAACCTCAGAAGACCCAATGTCAATTGAGTGCTACCTACATAGACCTTGTTTGAAGGGCCTCAAGCCAATGTAGTTCTCCCTAAAAGGGAGGAAGAGGGTCGGTGATGGATTTGGTTTTGACTAGGTTAAGTCATGGTTAAAGGTTATATGATTGGTCTATCAGGTAGACGAACAAATGAATATGGCTGAGCTAACCCCAGAAGACCCCATGTCAACTGAGTGCTGCCTACATAGCCCCTATTTTAAGGGCCTCAAGCCAATGTAGTTTTCCCTAAAAGGGAGAAAGAGGGTAGGTTATGGATTGGGTTTGACTAGGTTAAGTCATGGTTAAAGGTGAAATGGTTTGTCGATCAGATAGATGAACAAATGAATGGCTGACATCATAGGGAGATGAATGGGCAAATGGCTGAGCTAGCCCCAGAAGACTCTGTGTCAATTGAGTGTTGCCTACATAGCCCCTATTTTAAGGGCCTCAAGCCAATGTAGTTCAGAAGAAGAGTCAAAGTGGTTGATGATTGTTTTGGTCATGTGTGAAATGATGAAGGTATGATGATGTTACAGCCTTTTCCATATTGTGTGATGGTGTATGCTGTAACATAGGTTATATGGTTTTTCATCCCTAGAAAGTTTCCATATTGGTGATGGATGTATGCTAAAAATGAAATGAATATGTTTATGCTTCAGCAAGTAATGGTTTATGCTTGACATAATTTGTGTGGTTGATAGTTTCCATGTGTATTGTTGTCCATAGAAACTAGTGTGAATGGGCTATATCATGTTAGTGGTGTGAAAAATGTTTGGTTGGTTTTAGTTGTATGATGGTCTTATTATGTGTGACCAATATGTATAAGAAGTGAAAGGCACGTTGCTCTTTCATTGACAAGGACCATAATGATAGCATAGATAGGGTTATTTCAAACAAAAACCCCGTTCATGCATTACGTCATTGACCATTGTTTGTGTTAGAGAAGTATTCAAATCACTCGATGTTAAGTGAGCTCAAAATTCCTTGGGTATGTTGGGGTAATAGGTTTGATTATGTGAGGTATGAGTATAGCATAACCCTTTTTAGCAAGGATAACTTTGCCCCTTTTCTAGGTGACCCTGAGAATGACTATAGGCAAGTCCATGACTTAATTTTCTTTTGGTAGATTGATCGATGCGAGAAGTCTACGTGGGGATGTTGTTTTGTTTTGTGGTCATATGTGAAGCTGATCGATGTGAGAAACTTCTGAGAGAGTGTTATTTGTAGCAAAATTTGTGTATAGCCATTTTTCGAGGGAGTGGTCTATATTTTGCTTTGTATGGTTGAATGTATTTGAATAGCTATCCTTCAAGGGAGTAGTCTATTAATTACAGCAATGATGTAGCTATTCTTCGAGGGAGCAATCTACATTTATAGTTTATGACCTTTGTATAGGCATCCCAATTTTATGTTTTTTTTTTGTTTTTGACTGAACTTTTGGTCATGAACTTGACTATAGAGGTTTGGGGGTTTCCCTTTTATTAGGACAAAGCATTAATGCTTTACCAAAGGGTTGACTAATGTTTGTGGGGAAAAAGGGTTGAAAGGAACATGAATGAAGATGATGGGGGTTGCTCAAGGGATGAGCTCAAGTTAAACATCAAGTGAATGGGTACTTGATTAACAAGATAATGGTCATAGATTTAAGGCATTAAGGGGCTCAAGTTCTAGCTAAAATTCAAAAGAAGACAGACAATAAGCCCCTGATCCATAGTTATTATGTAAGGTCCAAGTCAATTAGGAGCAAACTTGCCCCGTTTGCTTCTTTCCATATTAGTCACATGTTTAAGATGATTAAGAGGTTGGTTTATGTTTGGTCAATGCTTGGTTGAGGTCGATATTTGGTCGATGCTTGGTTGGTTGATGTTTGGTCAATGCTTGGTTGAGGTTGTGATAGTCAGTATAAAGTCAAATTCCCCCAGTTTCTTTTGTGACAGGGAGAATGTTTGGTACCCATTGCGGGTAATCAGTGGGTTGGATAAATGAGATGGAGAGAAGATGATGAAGCTCCTCTTTGTTAAGGATTGAAATGTAAGGATGCATCCTATGAAGCTTTTACTTGATAGGCTTAGTTTAAGAGGGTGAGATCCTGATCTTCCAGGTTGGAGTTTGGAATCTCAGAATTAGGGACGGTGACAGAGGCAATGGTTGGTAATGTTTTGACAAAAGTAACTAGTGGTTGGGGGTCTTTGGGTTGGACCTCCACTACCTGTAAAGCTTTAATCAAGGTCTGGTGATGTTTTAGAGAGCTTTGAATGAGGTCATACAAAGATATCTTCATAGGGGTTGTGTGGTGAAGTTGTTTCACCATGGAGTCATGAATTGGCTTGGAAGATGTTGATTGGGATGTGCCCAAGATTGAAATCTTGGGTTTTGGTGGTTGAGAAGGCTTGACTAATGGATATATTTGAAGGAGAGGAAACTTCTCTTTCCCTTTATCCTTCATGGTTTGTGACCTATTGGCCACATTGATGGTGTTGATTTTGAACAAAGGGGTTGAAGGTGATAGAGGAACCACAGTTTGATGATGGGCTCCCAATTTAGGTGAAGAGGTATGAGATGGCATCGGTGGTTTGTTGAAAGGGTGGTCAAGAGGATCCTTAATGAAAAAGGTGTACTTTTTTAGGTGTTGATGAATGACAGCTTTAAGAGCACAACAACTCTCAGTGTCATGTCCAAGTGTGTGATGATACGCACAAAATTTAGTGTCATCGAACCAAGATGGTTTTGATTCAAGAGTTGATGAGTGTGAAGGTGAGGAGGTTTGGGAGGCATGGGATGATTTTAGTAGTTTGTCAAAGGGGTCCTTAATGAGGAGGGTGCCCTTTTTCAAGTGTTGGCAGATGACAACCTTAAGAGCATAGCAACACTCAGTGTCATGTCCAGGTGGGCGATGATACGCACAAATTTGAGTGTTGTCGAACCAAGAAAGTTTTGGTTCGAGAGGTTGGTATGGTTTAAGAGGTGGGAGAGTGATGCTAGAGGATTTTAACAATTGACGTAACAATAAAGCATAGGAACCCGCTTATGGGTCTGCATGCTTTGTTGCAATAGGAGATGACAACTTCTGTTTAGGAGTTATTAGAGGAGTGTTTCGTACCATCATTTTGTTTGGTGGTGTGACCACACGTGTAGATGGCACTTTCATGGTGAGAGGTGCCAAATTTTTTAGAGGAGGTATGTTTTTGGTGGGTAACGGGAGTAGTGGAGGCAACTTGTTTTTGTTAGGTGTTGGAGTAGGGAGCACTCCTATTAAGGTGGAAGGGTGTGGGCTCAAAATAGAGGGTGATGATGATGGTGGGGGAGGAGTTCTCCAGCGTGGTTTAGTAGCCTTCTTTAGTTTGGTGCGAGGACTAATATTGCGTGGGGTGAGGTTCAAGTCTACCTTCACTTGTGGGTGAGTGAGGTTTGATATAGGGTGAATGCTGAGAGATTTAACCTATTTCAGCATAGTGGATGTCTGTGAGATTTTAGATTCAGATATGGACGATTGAGATTCTGAAGATTTGGAGGTATGATCTCCCATTGGTAAAAAGAAGGATGAGGGTGAGGCCACCAGTGTTGGTGCCATCAAAGCATCCCCCAATATGGGAGAGGTCAAGATAGACTCTCCTATGTGTGAAAGAGGGGTTGATGGAGGTGTATCCTTCATTGGTGGAGGACAAATAGGAGGGGAAGGCTCCTCTACTTGTGGTAGACAAATAGGAGAAGAAGGATCTTCTACCTGTGGTGGACAAATATGAGAAGAAGGCTCTTCTACCTATGGTAGAGAGATAGGAGAAGAAGGCTCCTCTACCTGTGGTGGACAAATAGGAGAAGAAGGCTCTTCTACATGTGGTGGACAAATAGGTTGATTAACCTCTTCAGACTATGGGAGAGGTTGGTTAGAAACCATGTCAACCGTGCGTATGTTACACTCTTGAAGGTCATCAACTATGGTCTGAATGTTATTTTGACTGGGGGCATGATTAGGGAATAATTTCCTAAAGATGTCCATGTTTTTGGTTAGCCAGTGCATTTCAGTTATCCAAAATAAGACCCCCCTTGTCTAACATGTCCTGAATAATGTTTTTGAAAGTTTTACAATTGTCTGTGTCATGACCCTTGACACGATGATAATTACAAAAGTCATTTTCCCTATACCAAGTAGGGATAGCTTTTGAGGGGTCAAATTGGGGTGGTCAAATTTGAGGGAGATTGAGGACCCCCTGCTTGACTAGTTTATCCAACATGGAAGCGTATGATTCTCCTATTGGAGTATATTGACGTTGTACATGCCATTGCTGGAATTGTCTTGTGATATATTCTGATGTGGAAGGTTGAGATTGGTTGGTTGTTATTGAAGATGATGGTCTAACAACCACAACATTTGCTAACCCCTTGGATTTGGGGTGGGAAGAAGAAGGTTTGGATGAAGAAGGGTCATTGGATTTTGCATTGGTATTGTTACTATGAAATTTGACTTTATCTTCTTTGATTACATGGAGTTCAAGCTTTCGAGCCATGGTGAAAGCTTCATCAAATGTGCAGAATGTTTGGACCCACAAAGTGGATGAGATGTGCTTGGCACATGCTCATGAAAAGAGCTCAATGAGCTCAGTTTGAGGTAAAGAAAATGAGAGTTGGTTGATTAAACCTCTCCAATAGGCAACGAAATCAGCTATTGATTCATCATCAAATTGTCTAATAGAATATAGGTCCGTGATGGAGACCTTCTTAGTTATGTTAATTGAAAAGTGGTTAAGAAATAGTTGAGCTAGTTGCGTGAAGGTAAATAGAGAGTGACTGGTAATAGAACTATACCAATCTAGGGCAGCGCCAGAAAGTGACATGAGAAATGTGCATAGTAATAATGCATCATCATGTGCTATAAGGTAACAAGCATGTTTAAACGCTCGTAGATGTTGCTATGGGTCCTCTTTACTCTGAAAGCAAGTAAACTTGGGGAGTTCCCACTGACTAGGATATGGTCGGATTGGGACTGAAGGATGAATAGGTTCATTACAGATTTATTCATATGAGAGAACATTTCTTGAACCCAAAACATGTCTCAAGATTAGACATCTTATCCATCAACATCTTGATTAGATCAGTTGATGGATTTGCAGGTGAGGCACCCCTAGGTTGTAAGGCATTTGGAAGGTGTTAGGTGGAGCGTATGACATATTTGGTTGTGCTTATATAGGTGCAACATATTGGTAACTAGTCATAGGGACTGATGTTGAAGTCAAGGGTGGTTGTGTCACGAAGCTAGAGGGCACAACTTGACTTGATGTTGCCAAAGGTGGTTGGATGGTGGCAACACTAGCCAAAGGATAAGTAGTCACTCTTGTATTTATGGGTGGAAGAGTAGGTGGGATGGAGACAATTACGTTTTGTAATGGTGTAGGACTTTGTTGAATGGCTTGTGGTTGAGGGGGTATAGAAACCCCAATGGAGGTAGGTCTAGAAATAGAAGGAGAGGCCACACTTTGAATATTGGTCATGGTCAGGTTGTTAGTTGAGGCAATGGCCTGGGTGACCATGGGTTGGGTCATGGAGGCTATTGATATGATTGCCATTTTGACTAAGGAAGTTGGCATCCTGTAAATTGGGTTGCCTAAAGGATCTCGCGTTTGAATTCTCGTGAGATAGTGCTGAAGAGCCTTGACATTGAGGTCAAGGAACCTTTCAAAGTCTTGATCCCCTTTGGGAATAATTGGATGTTGAGTTGGGGTTGGTCGGATAGGAGTACGCTCAGTTTCTGAATTATACTCCATTTGGGGACTTGATATAGAAGGCAAAGGTGGGAGTGGTTATTGTCTTGCATGGTCAATAAGAGTTTTGGTTTGACTATGTGTCAAAACCATCAAAGGCAAAATAGATTCAGGTTCTAAAAACTATATGTTTTAGCCTCAGAAAACCAAAATGTGTTTTTAATAGCAAAAAGGTCAGGTTTTTAGCTTGCTATTTGAGAAGAAAGATTTTTGATAGTGATCGACGTCGGTAGAAAAATTGATGTCAGTGAAGTAAGTTGCTGATGTTGGTTAGATAACTGATGTCGATGAAGATAGTTGTTGACATCAGTGGAAAAACCAATGTTGATTACTGTGTATTTCTAGAAACTCAGAAAATTGAAAGTTTTTGGAAGAAAGAAGAGTGTTTGAGTTGTTTTTAGATCTCAGAATGCGACCTCACCAGCTCAAAAAATTAGATACAGATAGAAAAATAGATGATGGCAAGCAACCACTAAATTTTAATTCCTACGAATAAATTTTTAGAATCGTGTTGGCTTATGCCTTAGAAGAATATGTTTGGGAAGTTGGGCTTTTAGAATGGGTACTAAAAGAAGCAGTCTAAGGTTGGTTTTGAGTTATGTTTTGGTGCTCAAAATCTGTATGAGGTTCCATACATGGCTTGGTGCTAGGAGCTTGCTCCCCTCACTTCACGAGCCCAGAGACAAGTTGGGTCGCTTAGCCAGTAAATACTTCCCCTAGAGTTTATACTCTGCCAAAGAACAGAGTGGGTTATCCCCTTGGTAGTGAAGTCCAAGTGGGATTGCCAGGAAGAGTAAGGTATCCGCTAGGTGATGAAATCCTAGTCGGGCCTTGTCTCAGGTATGTTTAGATGTTTAGTTTGATGTGCTTGTGGTCTGGTAGTGTAACATATGTGTACTATACTTTATTCATAATGCAGTTTTAATTACTAGATGAGCTAAAAATGCATTCAAGCAGGAATGAGATGCAATATATTTTTAGCCCAAATTGAAATGTTTTTGTTTGGATACAAACAATTAGGAAAAGGTTAAGAGCATGAACTTCACTACTCTAAAATGCAAAAAAAAAGTGACAAGAAGAAAAATAAGTAGTTCTTTTTAACTTGTGCTAATGGTGTCTTTTCAAAAGAGAAAGAAAGAAGAAGGTGTAAGAAGAGAAATTTTCCTAATGCACCTATATGAAAGTTTGTTTTAGAAGAAATGAACCCAAGGAAAAATCCAGGGTCCCACTAGGCATGCCAGAATGTTTCTACTCATTTTCACTTTTTACATTTAGAAGATGAAAGAAACTAAGATAAGTGGTCAGGGGTTAGATGATACCCGAATGAAGCTACACACTGTATCCAGATGATTGAAGGAGTTCCTCTTTGGCTATGGAGGATGACACCTGTAGATAATAAAGACTTAAATAAATAAAATGTTAGATAGATATATGGTGGACTACCAAGCAAAGCTCGGTCCCAGAAGTGCAAAGACTTCCTTGAGGGATGATAGTCCACTAGTTGATAAAAAGAATGTCGGATAAAGATAAATAATGAAAGACTAAGAAATAGAAAGTAGACAATGCATACCTGTATCCCATAGTCACTGACATCGGTAGTTTTATTAGCATCGGTTGGTCAAGGTTACCGACGTCAGTTAGTATGCTGATGTTGGTAGGGGCAATGGTCCTTGGATGGGTCTCAGGAAATGTTTGGGGTCAATAGAATGGTCTGGGAGATTCAAAAGGGTTGTGCAGGGATGCAGGATAGTGGACAGAGTCTTAGGAAGGATAAGGTAGGGGGACAGGTTGTCAAAATGGGTCAGGATAAAAGAAGGCTTTCCAGCCTTTCCAGGAAAAAAGCTAGATTTGGTTTTTACAGTACTCAGAAATAGCTAATGGACTAATGCATTCTAAAACATACTAAAATATAAAACTAGAAGAATACTTAGCTCTTGGTGGAGAACCAGAAGTGTAGAAGACTTGTTCCTGATGTAGCTAATGTAGGAGACTTTGTGCAATGTTTTAGTCAGGTGTGGAGTGATTGATGCAGAGTTCTTGAGCCTGGAGAGTGATGATAGAATGCTGATGCCTCATCTCAAAGCTTGCCTTTGATTTATAAAGAGTCAAGGAGCCAGAGAAGATCGATTCGAGCAAGAGAATTAGCATTCAGGGTAAGAGAATTCACCTTCAAGGGCTTGTAGTCGAGGTCAGAATTTAGTTTTAAGCAACTGACGTTGGTGATACCGCCGGCATCGGTCGACTGTTAACCAATGTCAACGGCTAGAAAATGGGGAAAAAGGCTATTTTTAGCCTTTTGCCCATTCTTCCATCTGCTAAGTTTGGTTGTCATTATTAAATGGTCCAAAGGTAGGTTTAATAGGCATGAGAATTAGTGGGAGAGTTAAAATTAGGTCTTAGGTAATTATGATTAGTCATAGGGTGATAAATGGCCTAAGAGCTAGGAATCCAAGGTGAGGTGTCTAGGGGGGATTATTAATTTAAAATAAGTATTTTGAATTAATAAAGTATAGGTTAGGCATGTTGAAGTTAGAAATGGACCAGGGGGGGGGGTTGACACTATTTTGGTGTCTACAGTAGTGGCTTGCTCAGCTTGTGCTCATGAAGTCTTCCTCAAAGGAGGCTTAGCTATCTCCACTTCTCCTTAGCACCTTGTGGCTTTGGATTGGCTTGGATTGGAATCAATTTGGTAGGGTAACACTAATTGAAATGGATTCTTTAAGATATTTGTGTGTTATAACTTTGTATAATCCTGTCTTAAAAATGATGTTCATGGCCTCTCTATTTATAGATTTTTGAGAATGTCTAGAATCAACTTGAACCATCCATCCTGAGATTGAGATGTGTGGTTGAGGATTAATTCAATTTTTTTAATTAATTTTATAATTATCCTCATCATGACATTGGATAAGGGGAAATTAAGAGGCATGGAGGGCATCATGGAAGGCATTAATGAGGCATGGAGGGCATGAATCCTGATATGTATGGCATTTATGGCCTAGGGATGTCTTCCCAAGAAATGAGGTCACTTGATGATGTAGATACTCAATATTCATTTTGAAAAATAATTTTTGAAACAAGTTTCCATGGAATTCTTAATTTTGCCTTGATTTGGGTTAATTAGCTCTTAAGTATGATTAAGCATTTTATGCACACATTGATTAGAATGCCTTGTTATTGGTCTAAATTTGATTGAATTAGAATTAGGAGTCAATGTCAGATGCATTGGATCTATATTCTCATTTAGGATGTTACTAAAAATAATAATAGAGGCACACATCTTGTGTAAGAGATTTGATAGGAAAGAGCAATCCAAAGCACCCAGGTGCAAAATTGGCATTTTGACTCAAAATGATTTGATCAAAGTTAGCTATCCCACAAATTGGATTACCCCATTTAATGATACCCTGGCCAAAATTGGCACTTGAATATGTAAATTTCAACTCATTTAATACATTTTAGCATTTTTAGGCCAAATTGCGCATTTTAAGTGGAAATTGGCCAAAACCCTGGTTGAATGTTATCGGTGGCCAGATTTAGGTGTCTACAAGTTTTAGTATTTTTAAGCACTTAAAAATTATGTCAAGAACTAAAATGAGTGTGAGAAAGATGAAGAGCCATATCAAAACCTCCTCCCATGTGACACACTTCCCCATGAGTCGTACAAGTGCCAAACTCTTCTCTTTATCCAAGAAAACTACTCTTTTTTTTAAGCACCTACCACCTTTTAGTTATGTCAATTGATTAAGACCTCTTAGGACACATGAGATGTGACATCACCCCTCTAAACTTTCATATTTCCCAAGGATGCTATATAACCTATTAAATGATCTATTTATGACCCCCAAAATGACTCAAAATGATACAAGGACTAAAAAACTAATGACCTAGGCTAAGATGACATTAAATGATATAAAATAACTTATAATACACCAAATTACAATATCTTACACCCCCTATAAACCTATAAAACTCAATTTTTCTCCTATATGGGCCCTAATTTGATCTACAAGGTCAAATTTGGTCAACAAATTGGTGACTCATAGGGGTAGTATGTCTACTATACTAACTATACTAGTAGGCTTATCAATACATTGGACTTAGGGAGTCATTTAAAATTTGATACACAACAAGAGGACTTTGACATAAAGATTTGATCAAGACATGACCAGCTAATTACCTAAACCACATAAAATAAAAGACACACACAAGTAAAACTAACACACTAACAAGACACACATGTGCTCAAAACACTTAGGAAAATAAACTAATATGAACAAATAGCAACTAATAATACCTCCTTTCTAAGATCAAAAGGAATATTCCTTGATTAAATCTTCTTCTTCATGAGATGAGTCATAGTGCCAAGCATGTTTCTCCTTGGATTGGATGTTTTGTAGATCAGACTTATTCCTTGACACTTCACTTGATTTGATCTCATGTAGATCATCCTTAAAGAGGTCTCTAATGTAGATATATTCCTCTTTAAATTATACAAATACCTCATATTTCTTCCCACTCTTCATCTCATGATCAACTAGTATCTTCTTGGTAGCATAGCTTCAAGAGGATTGATTTCTTGTTCCTTAGAAGATTGAGGCCAAAAGGAGCTTGTTCCATCCTTCAAAAGATGATGTCTTTATCCCAATTAATTAAGAGCATAATATCCCATTTTTATGACTTAAAACATATCATCATAAAATGCATATGCCTTTTGAAAGGAAATATTTGAAAGGTTACTTTTTCTTTGTATACTCACTTGAGTGATAAGGTTACCTTCTCCATCTTTGACTAGATCACAACCTCCTTGAAGAGGAGTATAATCTGATCCAATGACTAAAAAAAATTCATCAAAAGGATGGTGTGGAGATTTTTCTTTCCCATCGATGATATATTTCATAGTGATGGAAGAGCCAATGATCATTTCTTCCTCTTTGGTAAAAGGAAAATTTTATTCCTCATCAACCCAATCAAAATTTTCCACACAAAAAATCACCTTTTATTTATCATTTAGGACCTCTTGAGGGATCTCAAGTTTCATTTCAACTACCACAACATGAATTTGGTTCTCAAGGGTTGTAAGATCTTCCATTTCCTTCTTTGTGATTCCAAGACTAGGCATCTTGAAGTCATGTGACTTACTCCAATTAGGCTACCGAGGAGCTAGGCTTTATTCAAGCAAGAGTTATGAGTTTTTATCAATAAACTACTCCTCTCTAGGTTCCAATACCATAGGTCCATCAAGGCAAAGAGTGATAGGGTGAGGACAAGATGAATTAGTTGGTGGAGGTGGCACATAAAACACAAAATCAGATTGAGAATGAATAATAGGGGATTCTTTTGGGAGCTCTTGAGGAAAGGGAAGAAAAAATTGGGCTCAAATGGCTTGGTTTTATTCCTTCTATTTTAAAATCACTTTATTTTAATCTTATTGGGCTTGAGAATTCTCTTGAGGAAGGTTAGATGGGGTGTGTCTAGGCATAGGATCTTCTTTTGGCTCTAAACCTTCCATCACACCTTGACTTAGGAATTTCATTCAATTTACTTGGATAGGTTCTCTTGTAATAGTATCTATTGAAGTTGATAGGAATAATCATGAGGATAAGGAGTATAAGAGGGCTCATGTGGATGACAAGAGGTTTCTTGAGGAAGGAGGGGAGGGGTGTGTATAGGATCAAATTCCTTATCAACTTCACATTCTTTATCAAGATTTTTCACCTATTTCTTTCCCCATGACTCCAATATTTTGTTCCATCTTAGGATATTATGATTAGGAGTCTCATTTTGAGGTGGTGATGTAACTTGAGGAGTGGATGAAGTATTCAAGAAACTTGGGATTTCCTTAGGCTTGGATTTTCCACCTTGTCTCTAACTTGGAATGTCATATATAGAGGTCTCTTATTAAGGTGGGGATGTAATGGGAGTGGTAAATTAGGGTTTGAGTTCCACTTTTTTTTTCTAATGACATGGATTGATGCATATGTATATTAGCCAACTCAATCTACCTATCAAGATTTGCTTCAAAAATAAGGTTTCTCTTTTCAACTCTCTCTTCCAACTGATTGGGAAAAAGGATGAATTTGATAAGCTTGATTGGGTTCATGAGTGAGAATCATGTAGGATTGATATAATTATTGGGGAAGTGAATATTAGGGTTGATAGACTTGATGATGGTATTTTTCATGATTTCTTTTCATATCTTCTAAGGATGCAATCAAGCCACTCACATATAGCATCTCACTTGTGAATCTTTTCTAATTAGCTCTCTCAATAGGTACCTACTCTCTCTTTACTAGATCTAATGCATCTCTTTCCTTATGTATGAAATGAATAGGAATATATTGACCATGTCACATTAGTGTATCAAACTTTATCATGTACCTCTCATAGCCCAAAAGAGTTTACTTGAAGGTTTAAATGGACTAAGTTGAGAAGTGTTTAGGTAAGGGGGAACAAGACATTGAGGAAGTTGGATATATGACTCATATAACTCATGACAAGGCTAGTTATAGTGCTGATAAAGATCATGAAAAGACTGGTAAGAATCACACCAAGGATGGTAGGGAGTTCCATAAGCTAAATATCTCTCACCAACTTATGTAAAACAATATTCAACACTAAAATCAGCCATGAAACTTCATTGAAAGAAATAACATTAAGAAAAATGTTACCAAAAATATTCAAAGGAAAACTTGGGATGCTTAGCTGATATAACTTTAGTGTCACCATTGATGCTTGGTTAGATGCCTCCAAAGGCTGATTATTGAAAGACAACACCAAAAATATTTCAACTCCTTGGACTAAGAGTCCCATGGGGTGTGCCAAAAACTATTATCACTTAGATTTACACCCTTTGTGGAGATGTCTTAGCTCTCCTCATCCATGTGGCACAATTGAAACACATCTAGGCTTGTGGGTAGCCTAAAGATGAGGTGAATCTCTAGATAGGGATAACTCCCTTGATGTACCACATTGGATCACAACTACACCTAAACTTTTGGGGGGGAAGGAGAGAGAAAACTAAAAGCAAACTATCCTAAGGGAGGTGATACACTAAATAAGTTGATGACTTTCAACCAACTACATGTTACACATGAAACTAAGATACTAACTAAATGTAGTCATATAAAATGCAAAAATTGGTAACTTGAGTATGGCTAATGACATCCAACCCACATGTCCCTCTTTCTTGCTCTCATAACCCTCAAAAGATTATTTTCACTAATTATTAGTCATCTATAACCTTCTAGACTTGATCCTAGTTGATCTAGGACCATATTTTCATGACCAATCCATCCCCCTAAGTCTCATCTACCCAAAAAAATAGTGACACACTAAGATTATAGCACCAATGCCACTCTTGTCTACTTTTGACACTGTTGTCCAAATTCATTTTTGGCCCCAATGGTTAATTCCTTCTGGTTTCCCATCTTTATCCTTATTAGTATAATGTAAGTAAATTCAATCCATGACCAATAGATCCCTATAAAAACCCATTCAAAGATAATTTGGTGAACTTGACTTACTTTGTTTATGCACAAAAACCCTAGAAACCATAGGGTAAAATTCCTACTAATTTTTTCTATAAATTTTTGAATTTTTAATTGAATATTTAAATCAAAAACTCATTTCAAATTTTAAAATAATTTATTTTTCTCAAAACCATAGTTACACATACTAGGTCCTATTCAATAAAACATTTTTCAATAATTTTCTAAAATTTTAGTTGCATATTAAAATTAAAAAAATCCATTCAAAATTCAAAATTCAATAGTAATTTCAATATTTTTTTTTTCAAAACCCTAGTTACACATACCAGGTCCTATTCAATCAAGCATTTTCTAATAATTTTATGAAATTTTAGTTGCATATTTAAATCATAAATCTAATTTCATTTTCAAAATTCCATAGTATTTTGCATAAATATCATTATCAAAACCCTAGTTGCATTTACTAGCACCTATTTGCTTCTTGAGGTATCACCTTACATTTATAATCAAATTGCAAAAATGATTCTCACTTAGTTACAAATTCTTCTTACATTTCTTGCAAATAAAAAGGAGACCATAATTGGTCCTAATATGTACATGAATGATGAAGTCTATCATATGTTAGTACAAATCTTCATTATTTGCATTTCATGCTTACTTTTCATTATATGGGAAGATGTTAAGAAAGTTCTTATTAAATATGTTAAGATATATTTTGAATCACCTCCCTTAGAGCCTTTATCCCATGTTGAGTCATGTTGCATGGTCTATTTTACCCTTCCCCAGGTCACTACCCATTGCTAGAGAGCCCAGTTGACACCCTTTATCCCTCCACCACCTTGATCTATCAATTATCTTTACTCTCCTTCCACAACCACTACTAGTCCTATACAGATAGTAGATAATGTAGTTAGAGTTATTACTTGACATACTACCATGCATCTTCCACCTAGTTAGGAGCCCCACTACCCTCTTATTCCTTCCCATCCCAGGTTCAATCTACCCACATAGGCTAATACGCACAAGGCATATGATATTGTTTATCAGTTGAGAAACACTCCAGCTAAGATTTCCATGTTGGAACTACTTCAAAAAGCCAATGTGTTTAAGGATATTATCTATCAGGCACTCACTCAAAATTTTATGCCCACTGACTCTGAGCCTTCTTACTTTACATTAGTGGTTAACACACTAAAAAATATAGAAGATGCTATCACCTTCGATCAAGATGACATGCCATCTCAGATAGTAATTGATCAAAATTTACCACTATTCATACAATCTCAAGTCAAAACTATCACAATTAAGAGAGTTCTAGTTGATAGTGGTTTCAAACTTAATATATGTAATATTACATTCTTATATACCATAGGTGTATATATGGCATACATAAAAAAATCATATAAGAAAATTCTAGGATTTGATGATATACCACAACAAATATTGGGTACCATTACTTTGGATATCATGATAGGACCCAAAACCCTCTCTACATAGTTCTAGGTCATGCCAAGTCCTCTTCATTATAATATTTTACTCAGATGACCCTTGATACATGATATGGGGGAAATTCCTTATACTCTTCATCAATGTGTTAACAAATGTACAATAGATAACCAACCATTTAGATATTTTTAAACTATAGAGTCATCTTCAACTATTTCACTAGATGGAACACCTCATATCATAGTTCAGCCACCACCTCATTGCATTTCTCTTGATTAGATACATACATATGAGGTTGAAGAGACTATCACTTCTCATACTCTTCCACTTAAATTTATGCACTTAGCTCTAGATATTTAACCACTCATAGTAACTTCAACCACTTCTGTCACTCCATCAGTCATGATCCCTACACTTATTACAAATATACATTCACTGATAGTAGTTCCAATAGTACAAGTTGATTCTATAGATATAATCACTCCATTATTTATAAATATTGTCATAGTACCATTATCTTCTACTACTAAAATTTATTAGACCCCCATATCATAGTTACCCCTTGTGGTAAATTATGAGTTATCATATGTATATGATGTTGATATAGATTATTAAGTTTATTTCGATGATAATATGACACCCACACTCATAGATAACTATTTATGTGGCTTGATATTTACACCAGTTAGCCTAGGAGAGTACTAATATGACTCTATATCTCTCATTAGACATCCTACATCACTCTTAGCATCTCACACTACACTCTTAAGATATACTCCATGTTTGTGACCATAAATAGATCATTTGTCACATATAGTTTACATGGTTACCTCTATCGATATACAACCAACCATTTAGATTTAGGTAGGTAGCACAAAACATCAACCACATATCATGTTACAAATGTTACTTGATCATGGATTAATCACCTTACCTACAGTATGACATAGATCTATTAGTAGATTATCATATCAAGATTGTAATCATTTTGTCATTTTCATAGGATCATAGGTCATGATACAAAATCATGTACAACTCTACATAAGACATTAGATAAACTATAGGTTCATGGTATTATTCAGATTATAGCATCACCATCACCAACTTCTTCCATTCTATCAAATCAATCTACTAATATAAATAAACATCCCAGAGAAGAATCAATATCTCCACTACTAGAACAACCTTTAGTTTGCCTTTGGTAGGATAACACCATATACAAAGCTTCCATAACATATGATGATAATTATGATGATGATCTTGAGGCATTTAATGATGGCCATGATCCCTTCCTCCCTATCCATCTCCATCCAACTCCATCCTTGGACCCTTTACCACCTCTAGTATAGTCTTTTATTCATATGCTTGTATATAATTTCATTATGATTACTTGTACATAATTTTCTCAGTATCACTTGTACATAGTCTCGTATGCTTGATTGTATATAATTTCCCTATGATTAATTGTACATATCTCAATATTCTCAAAATACAAAAATAATACAAAATTTCAAAATCTAAAAACATTCAAATATGGCACAAACACAAAAACATCTTGATTGTATACATCCTCCATGCTTTAAATTTCTACTACTATGTTAGACTTACATTTTATATTTTATGTTACTGTTTGTCAATTTAACTACATTACAATTCTTCACTTGATCTTATTTTAGTGCATGCATTGACTTCTAGACCCTTGATTGCTTCACTCTACCCATTGAGGGGGCTTCCTACTCCTACATGTGAGACACACATTAATATATCTTCCCCCTAAGGGCATCTTCTAAATGACTACACCACCTAGGTTATGTAATTTATATACAACACACTCTAGTTATCACGTTGATGTACATTATTTACTAGCTTACACATATTACTCTATCGACACTCACTAGTATTTATCACTTGTGTATTTATTTGCATATACCTAGTCTTATACTAACATGTCTTGTATAATTTCATACTCTTGCTTTGATTAGTTATATGTGATTATATTTTCTAGTCTTTACATGATTTATCTTCTTTCGTAGTGTATCATGATGTGATTGTACTCCCAATTCCTATTTATTTCTGGTATGTGCCTTAGGACATTTTCCAATATCCTTTGCTTTTATTCATGTGTGTGCCTTTGGACATTTGCCAATGTCCCTTGCTTGTAATCTTCTATGTTATTATGGTTTTCATTCCAACTTTCTTGTTTCAACTATATGTGTATGTGGCATTTGAACATGCCTTGTATGCTTGCTTTCTAGTTTGAGTGATATGTGCCCATGTTCCTTATTTGCTTGGCCCCTTGACCACCCGTATATGATTCTTTCTTCTTGCCTTATGTGCTTGTTGTTTGTTTGCTTTTAATTTTTTGCAATGCCATGATCCAAATCATGCATTATCTTGATTTTTGGATGTCATGATGGACATCATGATCCATCCATCCATGAAAACTAATAATTAACAACTAACACTTCTAGTTATGTTTAGTATATTTCACATGTTTTTACATTATTATATCTATCTAGGCATACACCTATTGATCTAACAATCTCTCAATACAAACCATGCTATATCTTGATATATCTTGTTAATTATCATTGATATATCATATATTTTTTAGCATAACACACTTGCAAGGCTCTTTCTTCTAAGGGTAGTCATTACAGGGTCTCTATTCCTACCCTTAGAAGAGGGGGAAATAAACATGGGTTTTGTCATAGAGATCAAAGATCTTATCAACAAAAAAATCTAGTTTAAAAACACTCAAAATAGAAACCATACATCAAACCAATTAGAATAAACTAGATAGACAGTGAATAATCTAGAACAATCATCAGATTTGGCTTAGGATAAAAACACTGAGACTAGACTATAATACTGGTGGTGTTACTATCTATTTACAATGCTCCTATTCAAATATCAAAAAAACCAAAATTTCTAGAAGTAGGTATAAAATTAAGTTCACCCATAGATTTGCATAGCCAGACCAGTTTATAATTAGTAGTTTTAGTACACATTTTGATTAGAGAATCCAAATATAGGGGGTATCATATGCAACATGATAGCTCTCAATTTCAAATTTAGATATAATAGTTGGTATAAATTCTAGATCAAAATCTATGTTACAGACATCAATGATTGGGGGCAATGTGCATGACACATTTGTTTCTTTTCTTTCTTAGTTAAAAATTATCTAGATATTCTTAGCAGTTGCATACCTTATTCCATTTATAGGTGGTTGGTATCATTTTAGAGTATTTTTCATACAAGCCTACCCTCCATATTCCTGAGTGGCTTCCAGATAAGCTAGATTCTTATTTTTAAAGTGGTTTTCATAGAAGACTAACCTTGATCTTTTAGAGTGGCTCAGAGTGGCCTAGTTTCCAACATACATTCAACTATCCATTCCAACATTATTAGATTATAGTACATTCATGGGCTTTAGGAGGCATCTCATATGATACACATTTCATACTAGTATCATTTCATACGCTTCACTTCATGGGGTAACGATGGAGCTAAAGGACTAGCTAGCCTTTGTATTCTTGAGACACCTATTCAGAGAGATTAGACACACAATCCAAACATTTATCAACACATGCATGACCACCTAGCATCACTTAGTAGGAAATGATGGAGCCAAATGCCTAGCCTTTGAATTATTGAGCCACTTTTTAGGGAATTGAGCACTCAAATCTATTAGTGATATTACTTTTGGTACAACATCATCTAGTATCACTCAACATCACTTAGCATCATCACAAGTTTTTTATAGGTTCACATACCTAACGAGGTGTATTCATTCCTTTCTCTTCCTCTTTTTTATCCAACTTTTGTACATTCTTATTTTAGATATAGTATATCTAGTAAGAACTAATCTACTCTTATTTTTTATTATAGACTCACACTTCACGTCATGCTATCTTTATCCACAACCCAAAATCACATAGCTTCATGAGCTTCACCCTTATAGGTAACTTCAAGTATGATTTCTATTTTTATTTGTTGCATCACTAGAATAAAGTGGGGGGGGGGGAAACGTAGTCATATAAAATTAAAAAATTGGTAACTTGAGCATGGCTAATGACACCCAACCCATAGGTCCCTCTTTCTTTCTCTCATGACCCTCACAGGTTTATTTTCACTAATTCCTAGTCATCCATAGCCTTCTAGACTTGATCCCAACTGATCTAGGACCCTCTTTTCATGACCAATCCATCCCCCTAGGTCTTGTTTGCCTATGACAATAGCACCACACTAAGACCATAGTGACAATGTCACTCTTATCTGCTTTTGACACTATTTTCCAAGCTCATTTTTGGCCATAATGGTTAATTCCTTCTATGTTCCCATCCTTATCCCTATTGGCCTAATGTGAGAAAATTCAATCTATGACCAATAGATCCATATAAAATCCCATTCAGAAATCATTTGGAAGGGTTTGGCAAATATGACAAAGCAATCAAGAATACAAGCAAGACTACTTAAGCACATTTCCCTATTCTCTACATACAACCATCCAATACTATTTCTAAATTATTCAAATCCTTACACCAATCCCTAGTCATCTCAAGCACACCAAATTTGACATTTCCTTTCCTTCTCATACCACAATTTCACCAAGAACTTTCAAAGGGATAACTACATATGGCTTGATCCCTCTTTAGATTATTAGTATGTAGGTAGCATGCCTACACAAGGGGTGTAGATCCACATCAAGTGAATATTACACACACTAACCCCTCCTCTTGTTCAAAATTGGTCAAAGTATAATGAAATATAGGGTTTGAAGATAAAATTTTCTCTATATGGATCTCTATAGAATTCTATCTACCAAAACTTTAGAGACAGGGTCACATAGACCTACCAAGCAAAGCCCAAAACATTTAGATCCTCATGATAACAACACCAGACAAGGACTACAACATTGGTGCCACTCCTATCTACTTTTAGTGCTCCTATCCAATTATAAAATGAAAGCTATAATCCTATTTTTGATAGTGTCCTAGGCCTATATAATGAATATTAGATCTTGTCTCAATCAGATTAACATAGTTTAAGCTAAGTCTTATTTTCTCCCTCTTATTACTATTTAAAAAAAAACATTTAATTACCAATAAATTTCATAAATTAGTAGCTTATTTTCCACATATTATTTACTAATTTATCAATCTAAACCATTTAAATAAATTAGGAATAAAACCCTAATTATTCTCAAAATTGTTAAATCACCAAACATACACTTCTCCAATCTGCATTTTCTCACATCAATGTTACATTATGAGCTTATGGATGAATGTTTAGGATAGGAGGAATAGACAAGAGGCCTTGAATGGCACTAGTGAATAGAATAACTCACTCAACCTTGAAACTTCTTAGTACACTTCAATGCCCTATAAGAATAAGCTTTCTAACTACAAATAAATGATATAATGAAATAATCATGCTAAGGAAACAAGAGTTATTACTTATGCAAAATAAAAAATTAAAAATAAACACACTAATAACAATTATGGAGGAGGTAAAAATAAGTATTCTTATTCATAAAATGGTATGCAAATGAGTAGGGCTTCACCATACTCAGGTGGAGCTTAAGTTACAATGGCCAAAATGGCTAGTTCTTATATAGCTTGAGAGAGAGAAGAGAAGAAGGAAATCCACTTCTCACTAGTTTGGTCACTATTCTCACTAGTTTGGTCACTATTTCAGCTTTGACTAGCTGAGATGAGAGCTCTAGTTTGGACACCTAAGAGTATTTATAAAGAATTAAATGGGAATTAGGGGTTATCCCAAGTCCTAATCCTTCTCCCAAAGTTGGTTTCACTTTAGACTCCTCTTAGAACTTAAAAAACACATAAAATTGTCAAAAGTATCTTATTTTGTACCTTATTCATATATTTTTGTATAGATCAAAAGTATGGAAAGTATCTTGACTAAGTATTATACAACCTCCAATCATCAATCTAAGCAAACTATGCCTTTAGAGTAGTTATCCAACCTCATTTCCTTAAATTGGTCAATAGCAAGGGTTTGGAAGGGCTTTGGACAATTTTGTTCTCTTAAGCTTTGTTCATAAATATGGTATGTTGAATCTACTAAAAAATTACACTATAAGATATTTCAATGTCTTTATCAACTTCCCCTAACTCCTATCCCCATTCAAAACATCAAGAGAGATATGAGCACTTGAAATCACCTTATTGAGCTTCTCCTTCCCTTTCTTGCAAGCTTGAGTGGGTTTTGAGATAAAAAATGAACTATATTGTTATTTATATATATGACAAGAAATTTAACACATATAATGTCTTCCCATAAACATTATTTGATAGGCTATAATGCTCACCTCCTGTGAAAAGTAGAAGTGACTCTCCATTTGGCTTTTAGGTCTAAACCTTGCCTAGTAGGGCTACCTACACTCTTATGGTTTAGGCCATCCAAATAAGATTATTTTCATTCCACTATATTTATCACCTTTATTATGACCCTATGATAATTTTCCAATAATTTATAAATCATACCTATGGATTTAAGTGTAAGTGACCTCCCATTTGGGCACTAGGCCTCTTCAAGGCCTAACAGACCTACCTGAAAGTTAAAGATTCTAGATCATTATATTGGTATTCCTCCCTATCTGATTAGTGTATTATTATTATTATATAAGTGTTATAAAGCTTTATAAACGAAATTTAAATGTATCTAAATCATTTGGCTTCATATTTATACCTTATTCTCCTAACCCTGCCAGCTTTGTTCATAAAGGAGTGCTCTCTATCTGAGACAAAATATAAGACACTCCCTTTGATTTTTAAAATAATATGAATATTATATAGGGTTATAAAATTTATGGAGACAATTTATACCAAAATTTTTCCCATAATTAGGTCAAAATACCCCCTACTCCTTTAAGATTCAAGATAGACTGTGAGGGAAGGTATGCTATGCAGGGGTGTTGGAGAGTAGACTATGCCTTACTTGCTTAGAGTTACTTCTCTATTATATATATATATATATATATATCATAAAATTTACATGAGAATATAATTAAAATAATTAATTGATTCCTATATTCACTTATCCCTCCAACCTATCATATACACCTCACATACCCTGACTCAGTCAAGATTGAGCATAACCCTAACTGTGTTTCCTTATTTTGGAGGGCACTTGTAGGTGTGAAATGCATGAATTATATTTTGAAACATTTGAATATCCTTCATGAGACCTTTAGATATAATTTGGAAAGTATTTTGACCTATTTTCTTCATGTTCATGTTATATCTATACCAAGAGCACTACCTCTGCTCATTATTTACAACAGTCAACTCTAGTTGACTTTTTTGAAGCAAAAGGCTTGGTGAATTAGCATTATCTTTTGAAAATCATGCCATGTGTTCTTTTTAAAGTCATTTTATCAATTTAGGAGTCACTTATATTAATAACATTATTACCCCCATGCCTAAATCTTTCTTAAAGATGGTATACATCTACAGTCAGCTGTAGGTTAGCATTTTGGCATAATGGGACATCTATAGTTGTATTTAGGTCATAAAACATAGGATAACAATTATTTTAAATAAATTTAGGTTATGAGAGTTAAATTAACCATTTAAACCACTCTAACATGGTGGTAAGGTCTCATAATACATATTATGTTGAAAATATCACTTGGGGGCAAAACCTGTAGATGAAACTATCACATTTTAGTGCATAAAGGTGCATTTTTGGGCTATCTAACAACCATCCTCCCTTTACCATCTATATTATATATATTTTAAAGTGATATAAATATGTATGGGATCTATAAAAAAAATAATATGAGGCATCGAAATCATTGACAACCCTACCATATGGCTCTACCAAAATGGCCTTAGGCCTCTATTTTGGATTTTTGGGGAATTAGGTCCCTGAATTGGTCATTTAATCTTGTGAAGGTTCCCACTTCCTTGTCCATCAAACTATAAATTAAAAAAAGTATTCCATGATGTTTTAAACCTAATATGACCTCAAGAAGGGTTCAAACACTTATTTCAGCACTTTAAAAGGCCTTTTAAACCTCTGTGGTACCACTTGTAGGTGGTTATTTAGTGTGTACAAGAAATGAGCAAGAGATAAAATCCTTTAATGAGTTGTAAAATTTCTTCAATGATTGAAAATTAAATATTCACATTCTAAGTATTTGAATCAAGTGTTAGTACCTTATATTAAACATGAACTTCTCCTCTAAGCACATGTAGGTAAGCATGTTCATGGTGATTATGAGTATATGTTTCACATGACTGCAATAGTCTTATTTTTACACTCTTTGGAGGATATAAATTATTTTTTCCCACTTATAAATACATATATAGTATCTTGAGACCTTTATTACACCTACTTTATCATGATAGATAGCTTCATACACATGACTCCAAGTGAGAAAGGGCAGGGAGTTGACTGTGAGCATGACAAAGATGAAGGTTGGATCCAAACATGATGTTATGAGATTAAACATGAAGGGAGGATGGTAAATATGAAATTGAGACATGGGAAACATCATAACACATTCCTATGAAACCTCTTCTAAGAACCAAACATTCTGTAAACAAGGAAAACTAATTGAGACTACACATGGTGGCACCTTCCTACAATATGAGATAAATTTATCATAAAAACACCATGAAACATGAAACTAAACATGGAGATCATCTAAGAAGAGATCAAACATCCTATGGAGTCAACTTCACCAACTTGTTTGTATGGACTTGTCAAAAATAGATCAAAACCTATAGGGTGCATGAAATGACAAGTAGAAACACATAGTCAACTTCATGAGGATGGTTCATAAACCACATGGAACCATTACTAAAAATATTGTTATAGAAATTAATTTATCTGAGTTTAATTTCACCTCCTAAAATCATTTAACCTAGAAGTTCTCCTACTAACTGTACCAATTATAAACCTATTGATCACTCCTATATGTCTAAAAGGGCAAGAAAGGAGCAGAACAATTTTAAGCCTTTTTAGCACTTCAAAAGTGTTTCAAACATTTATATTATTTTTATGAAGATGAAGAGTCATATTAAAACCTTATCCCATGTGGTACACTTCCCCATGAGCCATACAAGTGCCAAACTCTTCTCTTTTCCCAATAAAATACCCTTTCTTCTAAAAAATCTACCACTTTTTAGTTGTATCAATTGATTAAGACCTCTTAGGACACATGGGAAACGACATCACCCCTTTAAACCTTAAATTTTCTTAAGGGGACCATATAACCTATTAAATGCTCTATCTATGACCCCTAAAATAACTCAAAATGATATAAGGACTAAAAAACTAATGACTAAGGCTAAGATGACATTAAATGACATAAAATAACTTATAATACACCCCATGAAAGATATTAAACCCATTATAAACCTATAAAAACTCAATTTTTCTCCTATAGGGGCCCTAATTTGACCAGTAGGGTCAAATTTGGTCAACAATACCCTAATCTAAGGTTTGTTATTTGGTTATGCTTAGAGTTATTGATTATATGAGTGACTAAAGTATTATAGTAAAAATTTGGTTGAATGAATGTTTAGTATTTAGTTAAATAAATAGACTACACTTTCTATGTACAACTTTAGGGGTTGTTATAGTATTACATCTTGAGCAGAGAGCTACTAGGCCATCACATGCCTTACATTCTCATGTTATTTTACATACACATTTGACACATCATATAGAAAAAAATACTTTTCCATATAGATTCATGGCACCTAATCTTAAATTTTATGTGTTAAGCACAAAATATACTGAGAGGGGGGGGTGAATCAATATATTATATATCTTATAAATCTTTCCTTTAACCAAATTCCACTTAATCAATCATTCAAGATATGTAATAAAACTCAAACAATAAACATCACACAAGACAGAGAGAGACACCAGATATAACGTGGAAACCTAATGTGGGAAAAACCATAGAGAATCAATCTCAAATATATTCGTGAGAACAACCGCATAAGAGCACCATACCCCTTTGCCAAGTACAAACCTCAGCTACAATTCGTGAGCACAAACCCATAAGAGCTTCAAACCCCTTTGCCGAGCACCAACCCAACACCTATTCGTGATTACCAACCCACAGGAGCACCAACCCCTTTGTCGAGCACCAATCTAGTAATAATTCATGAGCACCAACCCCTTTTCCAAGCACCAACTCAACAACAATTCGTGAGCACCAACCCACATGAGCACCAACCCCTTTTCCAAGCACCAACTAAGCAACAATTTGTGAGCACCAACCCACAGGAGCACTAACCCCTTTGTATATACCACACATCTATCTCTAAATGTTGTTATCTCAACAAATGATAGATCAATACAACATCTTCTTCCTCTCTCTCACTTTTGCTCTTCTAAGCTAGATATAACAAATACAAATCATCTCTCACAATTGCTCTTCTAAGCTAGATATTACAAATACAAATCATCTCTCACAATTGCTCTTCTAAGATAGATATTACAATATCAAATCAACCTCTCACTTCAATATTAAAAATGGCTACTCAAGCCTTTATTTATAGCTTTCCAAATGACCTTTGGCCTTCCCCCTTTGTGACCCTTCAATCCTCATGGAAAATGGTGCCAATCTTGGATGACCCTTCATATCCAAGCATTTGAAAAGTCATGTGATGACCCTTCATGACCAAAAACGTCTTTCCCACTTTTGTCCTTATCTTTGGTGACTTTTCATATTCCTTAAAGTGTCCCTTCATGAGAAATTTGCCCTTACTCTTTTGTCTTCACTTGGTGACTCTTGGTATTCCCCAAAATGACTCTTCATGGGAAAATGCATCCCATCCTTCTTTTGTCTTTACTCCATGGATTTTCAACTTCTCAATGGGCCCTTATTTTGTCTCATATGCAACCAAAAATATATTCATTAATATTAAATAAATATTAACTCACATTAGCCAAGATAAACAACATTAAATACAATGGGGCATTTATAACCAATAATGCTAAACCTTTGACATCAATGACAATATGTCCAACAATCTCCCCCTTTGTCATTGATGGCAATTTCAATCTTGAAACTGCCACATCTTGTCACCTACACATACCGTCATCTGAAAACATACAGTAACTCCCCCTTACTATAGAAACATGTACATGTTCCCTCTACCTATTTTTTGCACCTGTACCTATACTTATTATTCTCCCCCATTGACATTAATGGCAAAGGGCCTACCTGGAGATAACACTTAGCTCCCCCTCACTTGATGCTAAACATCAATGGTAGGAATTAATATAAATTACTCCCAACTCCTCTTTCTAATCTTTGAATGTGTCCTTTGATTGTGCCTTTGAGAAGATATCTGACAACACATACACATTATTCCCTGTCCTTTGAGAGTCTACAATCAACTCATTTGAATCTTTTCTTCTAATCTCACAACCTTCAGCATGAAACCTTAATGTGTATCCTTGATCACAAATTTGACTAATAGTCAATAGATTATGCTTAAGACCTTTTACATATAAAACATTTTTATTCTTAGTTCTACCATAATCCAAAATCAAAGTACCTTTTCTAGCTATCTTGACAGTGGTTTTATCTCTGAATCTCACTGTACCACCATTGATCTTCTTTAGAGTAATGAACTTACTTTTATCACCTGTCATATGCCTCGAACATCTACTAGTAATTAACCATGGCTGATCTTTACCTCTTACATGCAGAGCTGTCTGCACCATCATTGAATCTTCAGGTTGTTTCTTTTGCCATGAACATGTCTGAACCTTCTCCCTAATGAATGGAGCTTTGAAACTTTTATCCTTCTTCTTGATGAATGGAGCTTTGAACCTATGATCTTTTTTGACTAACTCAAACATGCTTCTGTAATACTAAGTTATGTGTCCAAAGTTGTTGCACTTGTAGCATACTATGGTCTCTTCATCAAAGCTTGATAGAGGAGCAAAAGAGTTGTGACTTCTACTTGACTCTAATTGACTTTCCTTCTCCTTATTTATAAAATTGTTAGCTCTTTTTCTACATTCTAATTTCTTGTGACCATATCCATTACAATAAAAATAATAGCCATAAAAATAAGACCTGTCTGTATATCTCTGACCTGATTGCCTTTTGTAGCTTTGTTCCTTCCAACTTTCTCTGTTTGGAATGTCCTCTGTAATCTTCACTTCTCCCCTTTTTGTTTCCTCTTGTGTAAGAGCTTCAGCATAGCTCTTTTTCTTCTCAAAATTTATCCCTGTATTATCTGAATATGCTTTTTGACTTTCCAATATCTTATTCAGCATGTTAGTGCTATCTTCAAATTTTGAATCACTGACTACTTTATCACTGACTGCTTTCTTAATATCTTCTTTTAAAGAGGTAATTTCAATAACATACCTTTCACAATATTTTCTTGCTATTTCCAATTGTGCTATGAGATCTTCTTCATTCTTATTGGCTTCTTCAAAGTGTGCTTCTAGATCTTCAATCATTTCCTTTGACTCTTGTTCATTTTTCTTGATCTAGCGCTTTAATCTTCAATTCTTCTTCTGAACAGCTTCTAACTCTTCTAGGGCACAATTGAGTTCTCCTTCCATATCTACTCCAGTGTCCTCTTCTTCTTCTTGATCATCTTCATGTATAGCCATGAATAGAATCTCTTCTTCTTCTGAATCGCTGACTCCACTATCTTCAACTGAGCTAGGATCTTTAGAATACAGGCTCTTCTTCTCAAATTCCTTCTTGGATTTGCCTTTGAAATTATTCTTAAATGTAGGCTTTTCTTCTTCTTTATCATTAACCTTATCTGGGCATCTAGCTGAAAAATGTCTAATCTTTCCACAATTAAAACATTTAAAAGGTAATTTTCCTTGATATTTACCTATTCCTCTTTTCGACTTGTGAATGAAAAGTGCTTCGTTATCATCTTCATCATCACTAGAACTATCACTTGATTCTTGAATCTTACCTTTATCCTTCTTTGATGTCTTGAAATCCGCTTCTCTCTTTGAGGGTTTATCTTGTTCTATCTGCATTTCATATGCTGTGAGAATACCATGAAGCTCATCCATCTTTAGCTTGGCTAAATTCTTCATCTCCTCGATTGCTGAAACATTTGCATCATATCTCATTAGTAGAGATCTCAAAATCTTTTACACCACTATTGACTCATCCAATGTTTATCCAAGACCTTGAATCTAATTTACGACTTGATCAACTCGCAAAAGATAACTTGCTATATCTTCTTCTTTTTCTTCCATCTTCAAACTTTCAAACTACCTTCTAAAAGTCTGTAACTTAGCTTGCTGAAACTTTCCATCACCTTTGTAAATATTCTCAAGCTTTACCCAAGTTTCATGAGCAGATTTACATTTCATAACTTTAACAAATTTAGACTCACATAAACCACATAAAATAGCATTTAAAGCTTTAGCATTACATTCACTTGGCTTCTTTTCTAATGGAGTAATTTTAGATGTCTGTGGCTCTTCATATTCCTCCACCACTGATTTCCATATGTTGAATCCAAGGGCCATAAAATAAACCTTCATTCTCATGCTCCAAAAATCATAATTCATGCCATCAAACAAAGGTGCCTTATTTGTAGAAAATCCTTCCTGTGACCTAGCCATCGTGCTTTCTCGATCTACCTTCAAGCTGTAAAACTTTTCAAAAAAGGAATCTGCTCTGATACCAATTGTTAAGCATGGAATATACTGAGAGGGGGGGGGGGGTGAATCAATATATTATATATCTTATAAATCTTTCCTTTAACCAAATTCCACTTAATCAATCATTCAAGATATGCAATAAAACTCAAACAATAAACATCACACAAGATAGAGAGAGACACCAGATATAACGTGGAAACCTAATGTGGGAAAAACCACAGAGAATCAATCTCAAATATATTCATGAGAATAACCCCATAAGAGCACCATACCCCTTTGCCAAGTATAAACCTTAGTTACTATTCATGAGCACCAACCCACAAGAGCTTCAAACCCCTTTGCCGAGCACCAACCTAGCACCTATTCATGAGCACCAACACACAAGAGCACCAACCCCTTTGCCAATCACCAACCCAAAAAAAATTCATGAGAACGAAGCCATAGGAGCACCAACCCCTTTGCCAAGCACCAACTCAGAAACAATTTGTCAGCACCAACCCACAGGAGCACCAACCCCTTTGCCAAGCACCAACTTAGCAACAATTTTTGAGCACCAACCCATAGGAGCACCAACCCCTTTGTGTATACCACACACCTATCTCTCAATGTTGCTATCTCAACAAATGATAGATCAATACAACATCTTCTTCCTCTCTCTCACTTTTGCTCTTCTAAGCTAGATATAACAAATACAAATCGTCTCCCATAATTGCTCTTCTAAGCTAGATATTACAAATACAAATCATCTCTCACAATTTCTATTCTAAGCTAGATATTACAATATCAAATCAACCTCTCACTTCCATATTACAAATGGCTACTCAAGCCTTTATTTATAGCTTTCTAAATGACCTTTGGCCTTCCCCCTTTGTGACCCTTTAATCCTCATGGAAAATGGTGCCAATCTTGGATGACCCTTCATATCCAAGCATTTGAAAAGTCATGTGATGACCCTTCATGACCAAAAACGTCTTTCCCACTTTTGTCCTTATCTTTGGTGACTTTTCGTATTCCTTAAAGTGTCCCTTCATGAGAAATTCACCCTTACTCTTTCATCTTCACTTGGTGACTCTTGGTATTCCCCAAAATGACTCTTCATGGGAAAATGCGTCCCATCCTTCTTTTGTATTTACCCCGTGGCTCTTCGACTTCTCCATGGGCCCTTCTTTTGTCTCATATGCAACAAAAAATATATTCATTAATATTAAATAAATATTAACTCACATTAGCCAAGATAAACAACATTAAATGCAATGGGGCCTTTATCACCAATAATGCTAAACCTTTGACATCAATGACAATATTTCCAACATTATGATGGTAAGGGTGATCCAAATCACCATCTTTGAGCTTTACACATAACATGTTTGGATTATGTGTCTAATGATTGGATCCTCACTAAGATTTTCCACACAGTCTAAAGGACTATTCCTTATAGTGGTTCTATGATCTTTTAAATCAGTCTATAACCATATTAAATCCATTGGAAAATATGTTTTTATCACACTTCTCAATTAACATCAATGAAAAGATCTCATATGCTCAAGTAACATAATTGAATCAAAAAAATAATGAGCCTATTGTAGAATATGTCTTACAATATAAAACTATATATGGAAAGATGAATATACCAATAGTAGATAGACAGATCCAATACATATTTAAACATAGTTTACTACCAGCATTACATGAAGTTATCCTGTTTAATAAGTTTCCAACCTTTACAAAATTTTTCCATAAAGTGAATTTAAGGGAAGTCAAAATTCTCTGTATGGGTAAATTAAAATATACAAGTGGATCAAAATCAACTACTAAGAGTTATAGTAATCATCCATAGAATTTAAGGGCCACAAAAAATAAGAGTGATCTAAAGGCCATAGTTAACACAGCTTCAGAGCCATCTCCTTGCCTGGTTTTATCAACTCCTCCCTAGAAAGTTTTCACTAATCTTCCAGAATCACCAAGTGTTTTACAGTAGCTCATATAATGTAATGTCATACCTCTCCTTCCCATTAAAGAGGTTGATACAACATGACCTCTTCCAAAAATTTATGATTTTAGTGTATTCTATGAATATCACAGGGCACCAAGCCATACTAAAAATTGATACATCACCTTGAAACATAAGTTATAAGATTTGATAGAGGCTAACATCATGGATGTGGGCATACCCACATAAGTACCCAAAGTTCAAAAAATAGAAGCTAAGACATTGAAAATATTCTCAGATCTATTTCCAAAGAGTACAACACATGAGGAAGGGGGAAATTTAGGTATTTACTATATGTATCAGGAACATTGACCACCAACATCATACCATACTAATACAAAGGATGCACACCCCATACATAATATCACTAGTGTGTATCATACTACAGTTCTAGCTAGACCACTCATCACTTTATAAAAATATGAGGTCATTGATGATGATTCTTATTTATATGCACTCTTTGTATGAGCTTACATAGATCATCATCATATTCAAAGTGTTATGGTTGATAATGGGTTAAGTATTAACATGCACATTATCATATTTATACAACATTTGGAGTATTCTGAGCAAGATATTTATCTTACCAACATAGTTAATTATGGTTTCAGTGGCCATGTCCATAGCTCTACTTCCACTATAGTTTGGAGCAACACAAATGGTCACTAGGTTCTTAGTACTACCTAGTGTAGGAACATTTGACATGTTATTGGGTAGGCCATGGATACAAAAACTATGATCCATCCCATCCACCATGCATAGATGACTCAAATATATACATGTTAATCAAGTGATCATAATTGAGGGTCTTTCATATGAGTATATTCTACCCATCCCAAAGGAAGTCACACCATAATTACCAATTACAACTCTAAGCACAATTATTATTAGTACACCATAGAGTTTAGTTGAGACAAAAATGAAGGTGAGATATAATTTTATAGTGTTACCACATATGCATACTCTCCCATGAAGACCATTATAAGATAGACAATTGCATCAAAGATATGTTGAAGATTCTAGAGCTCCTCCCTCTACACATTTTATTCCAAGATCAATAATATTGAATTCTTAGAGTTTTCAACATATGAAACCTATGCCAGCTACAATATCTTCTACTAGATGGGTCCCTAAGATCCATATAGTGAAATAAACCCCCTAAAAAAATTAGAAAGTATATATCAGAGTATGTTTTTAGATGCATGTCAGACTCAATACTTTGCTTGTTAAAGCAAGTGATATTCAATCAACATACTTGTGTACATGTAACTAGAACTAAAGGAGGTATTCTAAGGTAATTAACTAGGGGTAATTACTCACAAAAGGTTTTATGGGGAATCAATTTACCTTAAGGGTGTTTATGGGGTTTGGGGCGTATCAATGTATGTATATATGGATAGGTCCTAAGTGTCATATATGGCACTCATTCTTCCACATAGGACCATTTATAGGTCCTTATCCCTCTATAAATATCTCACTCTCCTTAGTGGGTTTAGGTTCTTCTCGAGGATGGTTAAATAGTTAATTTTAGTCTAGCCAAAAAGGATAACTCTAACATCCTATGTTATCATTTTTATTAAATAGGTCTTTAATATGAATACAAGATATAATTTGGTACTAATATGATAATCAGGTATGATTTTAGAAATACAAACTATAAGTACCAACCAAAAATCAATTTAAACATATGCAAATATTATACTAAATTCCCATAAGTATATAAAAAAAATTATCATTGCATAAAGGGGAACACAATCAAGAATATAATGGAACCCAAAGCATCATAGGCAAATTTAGTCAAGTGCTACCAACTGAGGTTGTTAGCTTCCTCACAACCCAAAGGTCACTACACTATTACCAACTTATCCTTTCAAGTTTACACAAGACTCAATTAATAAGTATGAATGCCGCTATCTAATTAAATGAATAGTGATAAAATTATGATTAACTTAGTTATTCATTATATAAGATTCATCAACAACCTATAATTGAATATATGTTAATGATATTATATTGGTGATAGCCAATGTGATATAATTAATAAAATATAAGTTAATATAATTGAAAGTATATTGTAACCAAGATTATATTTTATTTCACATTGATTATTAAATCAATTGTAAGATTAAAATTAAAAGAATCATATTTAGTTAATATAACTTTCGCACTTGCTTTATTATTTTCTAGCCATACTTTAACTCATAAATCTATTAAGAACAATGAGCAGCTATATCATTAACCATTCCTATAACAAGGAGTTCATTAAATAAATAATCTACCTTCATACAACCTCTTTCAAAGTATAATCAAACATAGTAAAGTAATATGTTTCAAATATGAGAAAGACTTATAGTAATTCATGTATTTAATAGGTCTCAAAGTGAACCAAAAATTAGAAGTACTTGAGTAACACAAAATTTCACATAATTAAATATATACCAAACTCATACAATCAACAAGTGTCTTATATAGAGCAAGAAATTCTATCCAAGTTTTCAATTGAGTGGAACCCAAATAAAATGTTCTATTTAAGGAACTATTATAAAATAACTATTTGAGTATGTCATGACACAACAGTGAAATCAAGTCTAGCCATCATGAAAGAAGATGATAACACACTTAGTTTATAGGAATAAAGATAAAAAAGTATACATTCAACCATTATTCATGTATATAACATCAAACAAGGGAGAGCACATCACTTAATAATTCCATTTCATAATGCAAGTAATATAAGATAACTTCTTTCATCTGTTCAATGACAATTCTTTCCAAAATTTAGTTTCAGCTTAATTACATACTAGGCAACCCTTAGCATAGTAATCAAACTCATCATTTTATTCATTTACACAATGTATCTAATACATAAGCCTTAATAAAAGAGATAAAAAATAATAGAATAATTAATAATAACATACATACCTTTATACATAGCCCTATAGGTCTGAGGTATGTAAGAGAGAGAATTTTATTTATGTTTTCCACATATACTAGAAACAAGCTTAACTAGACTAATTTATATAATCCATTTAAACTAAAACATCTAATAAAATTCTCTATATTCTTTACTAACTCAATGGTTATAACAATAAATATAAGAAAATCATAAGTATTTATATATTGAAATACTAAAGACAGTTAAATGATTCCACAATGAACATTCATTCAATTGAGATTCTAACTTACCAACAAGTCAAACCAGCATACTTATGTATGCTTTAACATCAAGTTAAAAAATATATATACTTGAGTAAACCCCTACTCAGATTTATCATAACTACTACTGTCAAAACTAAATAAGGTTATATAGCTTAACAAGAGATTGATACTACACTAATCATATCAAGAAATGTTCTAAGATAGAAACATAAATGATATTCATCTAAACATCCAAAATAAACTCAAGTTCATGTAAATGATTAAATTCAAAAAACATAATGTAACTTAAACATCTTACCACATAAGCAACGTTATAAGATTTTACTTTCTTTTTTCCATGTATTCCATTTTCAATGACAGGGTTAGCATATCATAAATCACTAATGTAACTAAAAAAATATCAAATGAGATAATATGATAACTATATTCATAAACCATATTATATGAAAAAATAAACAACTAAGATAAGAAGTAATAAAAAACATATAATAAATTATTACCAATTACTTCACGCCTGTCCACGAGATCATCTAGAAATGAAGTAGTATGTAACCAAATTAGACAAATCCTCTCAACCAACCTAATGAGCCTAACCATTAGTGGCCCTTACTACCTCAACCATCAACTAGATGGTTTTTTTGACAACCAAGGTCAATAAGGGATTCTGAGCAAGTCAAATTACAAACCATTAGACATCTCAACACAAACAAACGTAATATAGGCAAGTGATAATCAAACACCATTTTGAGGTAAGATAAAAATAACTAAACATGACGTTGATATAAATTAGGAGTGGGGATATTCACTGTAGGCTACTCAAAATATTTAACAACTATTCCATGTCCATAGCATTTAGAAAAACCAACTTGGAAACCCTTCAAGTGTATGGTCAGCCTATATTATCTTGACTACCAATCCATATCCTAGGCATATAAGCATATAAATCATAGCTTAGTCATTTAATCCTAGTCTAGAAATGGTTACACAATAATAATATAACTCAAAAAATCATATAACAAAATATGAAGCATAAAAATATAACTCAAACAAGTTATACATAGCCAAGCCATAATCCATCAGAGTTCAACCATTAAACCAGTCAACACAAATAAATAAATAGTCGAAACAATAAACCACTCAACATAATCACTATGAATTCAACCATGTAAATAATTTTTAGAAGTAACAAGCAATATTTTCAGCATTCGTTTATTTTTGCAAATTGATTTAAGTCAAGAATCCATGTATAAGATTTGTTAAATCATCATGAGGCCTCAAGACCTCATATGATTCCCCTAAATCATTTAAATAAATTTAAATGTTTTTAATAAAATAACAGACCACCATATGGATCTATTTAAAATTTAAACCCTTAATATATAAATAAAGATTCTAGCATGCTTCATGTAAATTCTCAGGGTTTCAATAGTAAATGAAAACACATAGAAACCCTCAATGAAACCACAACATAGTCACAACAAATCATGCCCTTCAAGTAACATGCAGAGTATATTCAAACAAAAATGCATATATATATAATTAAACAAGTCATGAAAAACATGAATAATCAGTCCATCTTTGAAAACCCAATTTAATGATTTGTTCAAGAAAACACGTCTTTAGAACATAAACTCAACCATTTAAAATATAGAAGAACCCAAATAATTTTTATACCTCAACAAAATCAAAGTGATAACATACAATCAAACAAAAAAGGTATCATGACCCCCTCAAGAATTACACCCAATTTCAAACAACCCAAAATGAAACATAACAATACCGACTTAAATTAAAAGTGTTGGGTTAAACAAAGCTAACCATATATTTGAATACAACAAATGCATACAATCAAGATGTTAAAAACCCTCAATATAATCCTCAATTAACAAGGTTGATGACCCATAATAAACACAACCAGGTTAAAAAATGTAATATCAGGTTTAAAAATCCAAGTCATAGCCTTACATATTCAAAATGAAGCACATAAAACCTTTCCAAAAGTTAAAAGAATTTCAAAACAATGATATACACTCAAGCCACAATCATAAATGATTTTATATTAAAAATAGATAACATTATCAACTCATTTTTCAAGTTTATATGTAAATTAAAAATATCAAAACCCCATCAAGTGTTAGGTACCATCTAAAAGTGTTATGACTTCCAGCTATGTATGCAGTGTTCATTCTTTTAAAAAATTACTTCAAAAGAAAATAACTAGACAAACCAATCAAGGAGGCTTACCTAATAAATGTATTGGAATAAAAATAATAAAATAATTCTAGTAGAGATAAAACTAGTTGGGGAATAATCGTCTTCTCCACACAGTCTATTCAACACACCAAATAAGCCAGTAAAATAAGTCATGCCCCTCCCTGCATTTTTCTCCATCTTCTTCTCCATTATTCCTACTCGTGTCCAATCCAAACACTACTGACTAACCCCTCACTCCTTCCATCTAAATTTCCATACCCTAATTCAATTTTGCATTCATTGGGAGGGAAGAGAAAGCCCCTGCATTTCCATCGAACAACTCCTAAGATAACCCCCACCAAAATCTCATAAATTCAATGATCATAAATGACCCATCTAGAAAGTTCAAGCTATTAAAAATAAAAATAATAAAGATCATTATAATTTAAAATATAATTAAATGTTTAATGCCACAAAATTAAATTAGTCAAGCCACTAATAATTACCAAGTAACCAAGGTAATAATCTAAGTGAGAGGTGTCATGTGAGGTAGGTCTAGGTAAATCCCTTAGGGAATCCATGTCTTAACAAAGGAGAGTTTACATGAATATGGAGTGGTGAGGAGTTTCATGAAGGAGAGAGAATAAGTCCACATTGGACTGATGCAAACATGAATAATAGAACCAATAAACACTAAGACAATCATGCAATAAATAAATAGTAGTATGATATGGTACACAAGACAAAATTCAACAATGTACGATGACAAAATAATGAAAAAACAAATGAAACAATCAAGAATATCTAATGGTAATAAAAAAACAAAAAACACATGGATACCTATCAAAAATTATCTGACTACTCAGGAATCACACTGATACCCTAATTTACTAATGTCAACATTAGCTTAGCTCATATATTAGTACCTATAACCACATAATATATGTTAGTAGTACCTAATCGATAATCAATAAAATAATTGCATAACTATAATAAAATATCAATTGCAATAAGTAATTTATTTAATCATCATGTACAAAAATTAAAATATGACATGTCATTGACCTATAGTCAAAGTATCACTACATCAAATCTAACAATATAGTCAAACAAGGTAATAAAATATAATAGTCTATTATACAATAATACTAATAATATTTAAATATTATAACAAAGCATTAAAAAGGTGAGGTCATAACATCCTCCCCCCTCAAAAGGGAGCCATCCTAGTGACTAATCAAATAGCCATGCATAATTATACCTAAAAATGTGTGTATCTTCCCAAGTAGTGCTTCTTTCACTCAACGGGTCCCATTGAACCAAAATTTGTTGTATGTCTCTATTTCATAGCTTAGCATTGCGATGGTCTAGGATTCTTACTGGTTCTAATTAAATCTTTTCCTCTTTCATGACCTATAGATGTTTCCAATCCAAAATATGAGAGGGATTAGGTACGTATTTTTTTAGTAAATCAACATGAAATACATCACAAATCCTTGATAGAGAAGGAGAAAGAGCCAGCCGATAAGTAACCAGACTAATCTTCTCCACAATGTCGAAGGATACAACAAAATGTGGAGCTAGTTTGGAAGTTTTACCAAATTTTATTGAGATTTTCTATGGTCTAACATGTAGAAAAACTTGTAACCCATGTTGAATTTATGCAGAGTCCTCTTTTGATCAGAATAACATATTTACAGATCAGATACCACTTTTAGATTCATAAAATGCACATTTGGAGAGTTTTTCATACAACTTATGTTGTCTTAGTCTTTCCAAGATTAAATTAAGGTGTTGATCATGTTAAGATTCATTCTTAGAGTAAATGAGAATATCATCAAGAAATACCAGCACAAACATATCCAAAAGTATCTAAACATGTTTTTTATAAGGCTCATAAAGGTTGCAATAGCATTATTTAAACCAAATGGGAGTACCATGAACTCATAATGTCCATACTGAGTTCAAAAGGCTATTTTATGAATGTCTTCTTATTTGATACTCAACTAATGGTAACCTAATATTAAATCAATCTTTGATAAGACTTTAACACTTTTCATTTGGTCAAACAAATCATCTATCCTTGCCAAAGGATATTGATTTTTAATTGTTACCTTATCAATGCAAACTTTTAATGATTTATCTTTCTTATTGACAAATACCACTGGAGCACCCTAAGGAGACACACTTGGATGGATGCCTCTATTTTCCAAAAGTTCTTGTAGTTGTACTTTTAATTCCTAAAGTTCAACCATATTCATGTGATAAGGAGCTTTAGATGCAGGGGTAGATCCTAACATAATATCAATTAAAAAGTCAAATTCATGCTTAGGCAATAATCCAGGTAGCTTTTTGGAGAAGACATCCATGAACTCATTCAAGATATGAAATTTTGCGTAAACTAGTTCCTTTTATTTGGGTAATTATTGTAACTAGACTGTGTAAAGCTTGTATCCCTTTATAACAACCCTTTTTACCTATAAGGCTAAAAGTGTCTTTCACCTTTCAGGCTTATGAATACCTTGAATTTATACAAGTTACCCAAGGTCATTAATGCAATACACTCTTTTGCCAACACAATCAAACATGTCTTGGTGTTCTTAAAGCCAATCTATTCCAATAATGATATGATAAGATCTAAAAGTTGTTAAGAATAGATTTACTGTGGTCTTGAAAATGCTAAAATCAATTTCAGCTTATTCTAAGCATTTAAGAATAGATACCCTTTTTCTAGTACTGAACTCAACCTCCCAAACTTATCTTATCAATACAAGTTCAATTTTACATTGTTTAGTAGAAAAAGGAGATATAAAATAGTTAGTTGCACTTGAATAAATCAGAATAGTTAAGGAAAACCCATTTATATTATCTTTGTTTTCAATTGGGGTAGCTTTCAAGTCATCATTATAATTATAACAACAATGTATAGCTTGTGATTGATTGATTGACCCAATTTTAATTTGGGATAGTCCTTTTTATAGTGGTTATCACCACATTCCTAGCAAATAATAGGTCTAGATGAAGTTATTAGAATAATGGTAGCACCTATGGCTGGTACACATTATTTATTTTGATGTTGTTCCTTCTTAAAAGAACTAGATTTAGATGAAACCTGAGACTTAAAGTTTCCATTATGATTAGAAAACTTGTTAAAATTCTTATTATTACTAAAAAATCTATAATTTTGGTCTAATTTTTTGAAGTTTTTATTCATGGGATAAAGACTTTTGGATTTAGATTATTGTTTATTTGATTTGAATTCCTACCTTACCTTTTGGTGAGACTTCTCTTTTTATTTAGCCCTATAGGGTGATTCAATATCTACTTCCAAGGTTTTTAGGTTTGTTATATTGATGTCATACATCAATATCTCCTTGAGCCCAAGTTTGAATTTATTGATCTTGGTTTCCTCATCAATCATGTAGTTTACATGATGTAACAACTTTAAAAACTTGTTATCATACTCAACAACATACATGTTTTCCTACTTTAGTAGCTGAATATCAATGATTTTTTATCTTTATAATTGGCATTCAAGTATTTTTTCTAAAAATGTGTCTCAAAAACTAACCAGGTTAGGTCCATTGGCTGATATCCTTCAATAGCATAGAGGTGATTCCACCATAAGGCTACAAGTCCAACCAATTGATAAACTGCCACCCTTGCTTTCACATTTGTTGGTATATTATGTAGGTTTATATATATCTACAAGTGTACCAGCCATGCATTAGCTACATCACCTGATTCCTCACTAGAAAAGGTAGGTGGCAAAAGTTTATTTAGCTATTTAATAACTGGGTCAACCATGGTCAAAGGTAGTTCTTGGATTAGGTCTTTTTACTTGGCCCATTTCCAATTTGGGTACTTCCTCTTAGGACACTCTAAGATTATTCAACATTTATTTTTGGTTGTCAATCTTTCCTTATAAAGTTTTAAGGATGTCAACATTCCACTAAGGATTTCCTCATGCTTGTTGGTTGGATTCCAATCGATTGAATCAACATTAGGAACCTCATTATTACTATCAAATTTATTTATAGGTAATTTTTCTTGGTTATAAATGGGGATGTGACCATGATGACCCCTACCTCATTCTCTATCTCTACCTTTAGCTAAATTAACATTGTACTTGTTATTATGGATGTTTCCACCACTCGATATTATTATAACCATCTTGAGAAGTTTCAAAGTAATAACTTAGAATAGTATAGATTTAAAAATGTTCATTCTCAAAGTTCTCTAGAGTATAAAACTACTCTGATACCAGATGAAACAACCCCTAAAAAAAATAGAATTGTATATCAAAGTATATTTTTAGATGCATGTCAAACCTAATTCTTTGCTTGGTAAAACAAGCGATACTCATTCAATATACTTAAGTATGCACAATAAAAACTAAAGGAGGTGATCTAAGGTAATTAACTAAGGGTAATTACTCCCAAAGGGTGATATGGGGAAGTATATTGCCTTAAGGGTGTTTATGGGTTTGGGACATATCGATGTACGCATACATGGATAGGTCTTGATCACCATATATGGAACTCATTCTTCTACATAAGAATATTTATAGGTCCTTAGCCCTCGATAAATACCTTACTCTCCTTAGTGGGTTTCAATTCCACTCAAGGATGGTTAAATAGTTAATTTTAGTCTAATTAAAAAGGATAATTCTAACATCCTATGTTATCATTTTAGTTAAATAGGTCTTTGATATGAGTACATGATATAATGTGGTACTAATCTGATAATCAGGTATGATTATAGAAATGTAAATCATAAGTAATAATGAGCAATCGATTTAAACACATGCAAATATTATACTAAATTCCCATAAGTATACAACATTAATTATCATTGCATAAAGGGGAGCACAATAAAAACTAGAATGAAACCCAAAGTATCATAGGCAAATTTATTCAAGTGCTAACATTTGAGGTTGTTAACTTCCTCACATCCCAAAGGTCACTTCACCATTACCAATATATCCTTTTAAGTTCACATAACACTCAATTAATAAGCATGAATGTTTCTATTTGATTAAATGAATAGTGATACAATTATGATAAACTTTGTTATTCATCAAATAAGATTCATCGATAGTCTATAATTGAATCTATGTTAACAATATTATATTGGTGATAGCCAATGTGATATAATTAATAAAAAAGAAGTTAATGTAATTGAAAGTATACTGGAGCCAAGAATATATTTTATTTCACATTGATTATTCAATCAACTATAAGTTTAAAATTAAAGAAAACATATTTAGTTCATATAAATTTCACACATGCTTTATTATTTTCCAACCATACTTTAACTCATAAATCTATTAAGAATGAGCATCTATCTTATTAACCATTCCTATAACAAGGAGTTCATTAAATAAATAATCCACCTTCATACAATCTCTTTCCAAATATAATCAAACATAGTAAAGTAATATATTTCAAATATGAGCAAGTATAATTATGCATGTATTCAATAGGTCTCAAAGTGAACCAAAAATTATAAGTACATGAGCAAAAAAAGTTTTTGCATAATTAAATGCATACAAAACTCATATAATCAACAAGTGTCTTACACAGAGCAAGAAATTCCAACCAAGTTTTCAACTGAGTATAACCCAAATAAAATGTTCCATTTAAAGAAATCTTACAAAATAATTATTTGAGCACGTCATGACACAACAGTGAAATCAAGTCCATCCATCAGGAAAGAATATGATAGCACACTCAACTCATAATAATAAAGATCAATAAGTATACATTCAGCCATTATTCATTTATATAACATCAAACAAGGGAGAGTACATCACTTAACAATTCCATTTCACAGTGCAAGTAATCTAAGATAACTTCTTTCATATACTCAATGATAGTTCTTTCCAAAATTTAATTTTAACTTAATTACATACTAGGAAGCCCTTAGCTATTAATCAAACTCATCATTTTATTCATTTACATAATGTATATAATACATAAGACTTAAGAAAAGAGATCAATAGTAATAGAATAATTAAAAATGATGTACATACTTTTATATGTAGCCCTATAAGTCTGAGGTATGTGAGAGAGAAAAAATTATTTATGTTTTCCACATATACCAACAACAAGCTTAATTTGAGTGATTTATTTAATCCATGTACAACTAAAACATCTAAGAAAATTCTCTATATTCTTTACTACCTCAATGGTTATAACAATATATATAATAAAATCACAAGTATCTATATATTAAAATACTAAAGAGATTTAGTTAAATAATTCCCCAATGAATATTCATTTAAGTGAGATTCTAAGTTACCAACAAGTCAAACCAACATACTTATGTATGATTTAACATCAAGTTAAACAATTTATATATGTAAGTAAATCCCTACTCATATTTATCATAATTACTCTTGTCAAAACAAAACAAGGTTATATAACTTAAAAAGAGATTGATACTACACTAATACTATCAAAAAATGTTCTAAGATAAAAATAAAAATGATATTCATATAAACATCCAAAATAAACTCAAGTTTATGTACATTACTGAATTTAGAAAACATAATGTAACTTCAACATCTTACCATATAAGCAACATTATAATATTTTACTTTCCTTTTTTTGTGTATTCTATTTTTAGTGATAGGGTTAGCATATCATAAATCACTAATGTTATTAAACCAATATCAAATTAGATAATATGATAACTATATTCATGAACCATATTATATGAAACAATAAACAACTAAGTTAAGAAGTAATACACAACATATAATAAATTATTACCAATTAGTTCACGCCTATTTGTGAGATCATCCAAGAATGGAGTAGCATGTAACTGAATCAGATAAACCTTCCTAGCTAGAACTATAAGGCCAACTATTGGTGACCCTTACCATCCCAACCATGATTTAGATGATGGTTTTGATAACCAAGGTCAAGAAGAGATTCTAAGTACGTTAGATTCTAAACCACTGGACATCTCAACAAAAACAAATATAACAAAATAAAGTGATAATAAAATACCCCTATGAGGCAAGACAAAAACAACCAAACCCAGCATCGATATAAATCAAGAGTGGGGATATCCATTGTAGGCTGTTCAAAGGATATAGTAATGGATTTAACAATTAAATCCATGTCCATAGTATTCAAAAAAATCAACTTGGAAACCCTCCATGTATATGACCAGTCTATATTATCCAAGGTACCAATCCATATCCTAGGCATATAATCATATACATCATAGCTTAGTCATTTAAGCCTAGTCTAAGAATGGTTACACAATAATAATATAATTCAAACAATCATATAAAAAAAATATTAAGTATAAACATATAACTCAAACAAGTTCTACACAACCAAGCCATAATCCATCGGATTTCAACCATTAAACTAGTCAACATAATAAACTAGTCAACATAATCACTATGACTTCAACCATGCAAATAATTTTTAGAAGTAACAAGTAATATTTCCAACATTCATTTATTTTTGCAAATTGATTTAAGTTAAGAATCAATGTATAAGATTTATGAGATCGTCATTAGGTCTCACGACCTCATATGATTCCCTTGAATCATTAAAATCAATTTAAATATTTTTAATAAAATAATAGACCACCATATGACTATATTTAAAATTCAAACCCTTAATATATAACTAAATATTTCATCAGACTTCACACAAATTCTTAGGGTTTCAATAATAAATTAAAACACATAGAAACCCTAAATGAAACCATAACAAAGTCACAAAAATTATTTCCCTTCAAGTAACATGTAGAGGATATTCAAATTAAAATGCATATATATTCATAATAGAATTGAAGAAGTCATGAAAAACTTGAATAACCAGTCCATCTTTGAAAACCCAATTCAATGATTCATTCAAGTAAACACATCGACATAACATAACCTCAATCATTTAAAATATAAAAGAACCCAAATGATTTCCATACCTTAACAAAATTAAATAAATAACATATAGTCAAGAAAACAAGGTACCATGACCCCCTCAAGATTTACACCCAATTTCAAACAATCTAGAATGAAACACAACACAAACTTAAAATAAAAGTGTAGGGTTAGATAAAGCTAAACCATATATTTGAATACAATAAATTCATACACTTAATAGATTAACAAATCTCAATATAATCCTTAATTAGTAGGGTTGATGAACCACAATACACACAACCATGTGAAAAAATGTAATAGCAGGTTTAAAAAGCTAAGCCATAGCCTTACATAGTCAAAATGAAGAACATAAAACCTTTCCAAAAGTTGCAAGAATTTCCAAGCAGTGATATACACTCAAGACAAAATCATAAAACAAAATTATATTCAAACTAGATAACATTATCAACTCATTTTTCAAGTTTATATGCAAAATAAAAATATCAAAACCTCATCGGGCATTTGGTACCCATCTAAAAGTTCTATGACTTCTGGCTACATATGCAGCATTCAATATTTTTAAAAATTCATTCAGAAGAAAATAACCAGACAAACTAGTCAAGGAGGTCTATCCAATAAATGTAGTGGAATAAAAATAACAAAATAATGCTAGTAAAGACAAAACTAGTTGGGAAAATAACCTTCTTCTCCACACAGTCTAGTCGACACACCAAACAAGCCAGTAAAAAACTCATGCTCCTCACTACATTTTTCTCCATCTTCTTCTCGATTCTTCCTAACTGTGTCCATTCCAACCACCACCAACTAACTTACCACTCTTTTTATCTAACTCACCATACCCCAATTCAATTTCACATTCATTTTGAGGAGAGAGAAAACCCCTCCATTACCATCAAATAACTCCCAAGACAATACCCACCAAAATCTCATAAATGCAACATTCATAAATGACCCATCTAGAAAGCTTGAGACATTAACAATAAAAATAATAAATATAATTAAATTTTAAAATATAATTAAATTTTTAATGCCATAAAATCAAATTAACCAAGCCACTAATAATTACCAAGTAACCAAGGTAATAATTCATGTGGGGGTAGGTCTAGGTAAGTCCCTTAGGGAGTACATGTCTTAGAAAAGGAGAGTTCACACAAAGATAGAGTGGTGAGAAGTTTCATAGAGGAAAGAGAAGAAGTCTATAGTGGATCAATGCAAACATTAACAATATAAACAACAAACACCAAGAAAATCACATAGTAAATAAGTAGCAATACGATATAGTACACAAAACAAAATATGACAAGGCATGATGATAAAACAATGACAAAACAACTGAAACAATCAAAACTATCTAATGGTAAGAAAATAACCAAAAACACATGGATACCTATAGAACTTGCCCGATTACCCAAGAGTCACTTTGATACCCCAATGTATTGATGTCAACATTAGCTTAGCACATATATCAATACCTATAACTATAGAATGTACATTAATAGTACTTGATTGATAATTTATAAAACAATTACATCACTATAATAAAATATCAATTACAATAAGTAATCTATGTAATCATCATGTGCAAAAATTAAAACATAACATGTCATCAACTTGTAGTCAAAGTATCACTCATCGAATCCAACAATATAGTCCAACTAGGTAAAGAAATGCAAAAGTTATACAACAATAACCATAATGTTTAAATAGTATAACAAAGCATTAAAAAGGTGATGTTGTAACATACAATTCAAAGGACACCATAGTTAGTTTAACAAATTCCTAATACCACTTCATAGGTAGTGCCAGCTATAGATCACTCAGTACAACAAGTTTTGAGACATCAATTACCTTTTCATAAAATATGAACAATCATTAATTCCTTATTTGACATAAGATACATTGATAGTGACTCTCCCATGAGATTCATTTGTTAGTGTTGTTCCTCCTTTATTGTACATAATTTCCTTATTTCTCACTCTTTGTATATAATTTTATTTTCATTTTTATTGTACATAATTTATATCCCAAAAATACAAAAACAATATAATATGTCAAAATACAAAAATATTCAAATATTCACTAAGAAAATACAAAATTATAGGTTGTATGCATTACCATGTTTACACATATTATATTTTCTAAACACTACATATGCTAGCTATCTTAGTATAGTCAATTTTTATCAAACATAAATTACTTCACTTGTTCTTGTAGAGTGTTTGTAGATACTTACAAGACATAGGTCCACTACACTGATCCATATTTTCTAATATCTACACAATGGTGACATTTACACATAGATACATAGGTTATTCATTGGACACATTCACCCATTTATGGGCACCCTATACATAGTTTCAATTACTAGGTTACATCTTTCTAAACTTTACATCACACATTTAGAATTATTATATCTTGATATTGATCATGCTACACCTACTTAGATTTTTTGCTGACTACTGCTACTTTAGACTCAGCTTATGTACATTGTAGTTATTATACATATTTATACCACATGTTCATGTATACTTTCATTTATATCTTTCCTAGTTTAGACTTGATCATGTTTCTATTTTTATTCTATCCAAGGGTATTTGAATATGCCATTTATCTATGGCTTTATGCCACTTCTTTCCATTTTATGTATGATTTGGACATGTGCCCATGTCCTTATGTGTTCCTTCTTAATTATGTATGCATACATTTAAACATGTCCTTACATGTGGATCTAAGCCAACTTGCTTGATTTTTGTGTATGTGGATATTTAAACATGTCCTTGTATGTCTTGATTTCTTAGATTTAGTGACATGTGCCTAAGTCCTTTGTATTGTGGCCCCTTGGCCTACTTTGTGTGCCTCATGTGTGTTATATGTATGATTTATTTTATGTGTCATGGCCATGACACTTGTGTCTTTATTGTTACACACTCTAGTTTTAGATATCATGAGGGATCTCATGCATTTCCACTTACTACTTGGGTGCCATGATGGACACCATACCCTATCCCCTTAGGTATCTACTCAGTTATTACTTAGATTTATTGTTCATATACATTGTTATATCTATCTTCATAGTCTTATAGATGATAGACTTGACATACATCGTATATTACACAAGGGTCAAAGTATAATACTATGTCCTATAAACTAGGAATTTGACTTAGAGGGGAGGTTAGTCTTGTGTTAGTCTCATAAAACTAGTGAAACGAACACACTAATATCCTAACACCTCTAGCATAGATAGTAAGGATAACTTATGTAATAAAAATTAAATGAAAACATAACAAAAACATAAAATATACAACTCTTTTACCTTACTTTGAGATCTAAATGTCTTTATTGAATGGCTTCCTCAGCTTGTGCATCAAAAAGTCTTCATCAATGGATATTACTTGGCTCTTCTCTTTGGCATGTTGGTTTGTAATTGCTTGGCATAAGATTTGAGCATGGTAGCATCACTTGCTAAGAATTTATCCATTATAGCACTACATCAAAGAGCTTGTTGAATATATTTGTGCATAATAAATTTGCACCAAAATAGTTTATGGTTCAATAGGCAAGGCCTTGTATTTATAGCCTTTAAAATTAACTCTCACTCAAGGTGAGTTAAGGTTGAGTGTAGGCTTGAAAGGTGTTCAAAATAAATCTAGGTAAGTTAAAACTAATGATAATTGAGTTAATATGTATCATATAATTATGATTTGTAATTACTAGGTATGGCCCTCAAATTAGATATTTTAGGATATTCTCAAAGAGCTTGACAACTCAAAAATACAATGATGACAGGGTAGGATATTTTGAATTTTTGAATTTATTTTTTTAGATATTCATTAATTTAAAATGAATAATTAAACTAAAAATTTAATCTTGTTTAACTTTTTAATTGATTATGATTAGCGTTTTAGTTCTTTCAAAATTTATTCAAGTGTGCAACTACCCCACTTAATAGGTCTATAGGCAAAAATGATAGTTGTTATGCCACAAGGTGATTAGGGATGAATATATGAGAGGTTATTGTTGAATAATATATAATACCAGAAATAAGTATGCCTAAACATGATTGTAAGCTTTGATGAATGATACATAATAAAATTTGAGCATTCAATGATTCTTAAGATTAATATATAATGGTTGGTAGGAATTGGTTTGAATTCTGATTGGGAGCCAGTTATGACCAATTTTAGATGTCTATAGCTTTCCTCTATTTATGAATATGTTGAAAGTTATAATCATGATAACATAATCTCAAATAATGAAAAGGTCCTATATGCCTACTACTTCAATGATAATGGATGAGATATAGATGCCCCCTTAAGGGAACAATCAACAAAAAAAGGATAGTGATTGATCCCTCAAAAGGAGGAAATAATGAGACAAAAATGATAAAATGGGGTTGAAAAGAATGATTTTCCCATAGGTGGTAATAATCAATGACATATGGAGCTACCCCACTTGGGTAGACAAACAAGATGATTTACCCACATGCGGTTATATTCATCAGCATAGGTAGGATAAAAAAGATAATGATTTTTCCAAAGGTAGTTATAATCATTGAAAAGAGGATAAGGGTAACAAGAGAATGACTTTCCCAAAGGAAATTATAATCATTAAAAGGGAAAATAATTATTTTCCCATAGGTGATTATAATCATTGGTAGGATAAAAACATGCCCCAGTTGGGCTGATAGAGATAATAGTTTACCCAAAGATAGTTATAAGTATTATTACAATGAAAACATTCCTTAGTTGGGCAAAAGAAAGATAATGATTTTCCCAAAGGAAGTTATAATCATTAACCTTTAAATATATTTAAACACAATGATTTTCTCGTAAGTGGTTATAACTATTGGTTTAAAGGGTGGGATGATACACAATGATTTGCCCAAAGGTGGTTAAAATAATTAGCAACACAATTGGAATGAGATACAATGATTTGCCTAGAGGTGTTTATAATCATTGGTACCATGATGATGGCAAATGGGTACAAAGGAGAAAGATGAATTTGGGCAACTTGATAATATGAATATGCATGTCTTAATTATCAAGGATTACTTTTTTTTGTGATTTTCTTACTCTTTATGGGGGAAATGATTGGGATAGATCAAGAATTTGTCAGGTGCCAAGGAGAAGTATCATGACCTCATTATTTATGAGATTTATTGAGATAATTTATGCTATAGCACATGATGGTATGCATCATAATAGAACACCATAATAGCTTAGCTAAAATATGCATAAGGACTAACTCATGATCCAATAAATATTTGAAAATGATGAAACAATGATAGAAACCATGATGAACATGTTAAGATATGAATACAGATGGATTCAAGAATAATACACAATGAATCACTCAATGAATGCATCTAGACTAAGTCAAGGCACAATAAGAAAGCAAACAAATAGGTAAACAAGAAAATAAACAAACAAAACACCAAGAAAAGAAAGAACAAAAAAAAGAGAATAAAATGAAACAAAAACAAATAATGGGTAAGTACAATGTTAGCACAAACAAAGAATAAACAAGACAATGAACATTGCCCCTAGACTATAGGAGACAATGAAACAAACAAACAAAATGGGGGAATATAAGAAAAGGAAGGGGATGGACAAGTTGACTCTAGATGCACTAGGCAAGTGGATTTTAGGATAAAATAAAACATAGATTTATCTCCAAATTGCATACAAGAGAAACTATGAAATTAATCAATCAAACATATAGAAATTAATCATAAACATGCACAAAATAGTAGACATCAGATTTAACGTGGTTCATCTAAGATGGGCTACATCCACAAAACTTGTCTAGTATATTATTTCTAACAATACAAGGAAGAACCAAATCTTGCAACAAAACCTGTTACACCTCTCTACCTCTTTCTGCCTCCTCTCTATGTGCAATATGTTTCATATTTCATCTTAGCCATGTAACAATACATTTTAGGTTGAAAAACACCTAAACATAACATCTAGCATCAGATCTGGAAACCTTTAATCAATGGCCCATATTGACTATAAAATTACAATTTTATAAGGCAATCTTTAATAAAAAATTTGCTTCATGGGTGCTTTCCCCGAACCCCCACAAGGGTGCATGACCCCTAGACCCCACAAGGGGGGTTCCCCCCTTGCAACCCCCTATACTAGTCAGATACAAAGAATGGGATCCAAAACCCAGTTGAAATAACAACAAATTTTTAACCTTTGATCTTGGAAGATAATCAGGCTCCAAAATGTAGTTCTCCCAAGACATAGGATAGAATAAAATGGTGAGAAGGAAAACATGATTGATGTTGTAGAGGAATATGGAAATAGTCTCATAAAATGGTGAGAGCATATGATGCTAAGATAATAAAGACAGGGAAACTAAATGACAAGTGTTTTCTTGTGAAATAGCTAAGGTTCTCAAAATCCTTAAGGAAAATAATTGGATTATGTGGTGATTTTAAGGATTTTCTAGGTGTTTTTACAAATGTTTTTGGAATTTTTGAAGTATCTCAATTCAATCATGGATGATGAGATACAAAATGATCCAAATTATAAAATAGTGAGATATTTCAAACTTGAAATTATTTACAAAATGATGAAAGTGTGAAAAAGGGTGCTCTCAAAATGAAGAGATCATGGAAAATGGGTGATTGAGCTGACCTCAATAAAAATTGAGCATTACCTACATAGTCTCAAGATAGGACCTCAAGTCACTGTAATTCCACCTTACAGTAGAGGAATCTGACTATGTAGCAACAAATTCATATGCAAAGTAGGAAAATGGCATATTATGATATAGGAATGGAAATGTGGTACTTCAAGGCATGATAAAGGTGTTATTCTTAATTTTTCCATAGGTGGCTATAATTAGGAAACAATGGCATAGATCAATGATACTAATTTTCCCATAAGGGGTTATAATTAATAGCATAATGATGGTACTCTAATTTGCCCAAAGATAGTTATAATCAGTAGTACATGAATGGAATGAAACAAGGAATTCAGGATGCAACTATCAAACCACTATCATATGGCTCCAAAAATGGTCATTGTCTATAATGTTGAATCAATTATGAAAAATTGATCTGAATCTTATTATTGAAAGTGCCTGTGGAACCAATAGAATGGAACCAAGGTCAAAGGGATTGGGTAGGGAAAGTTAAAACAAATTTGGTTGATAGGGAAGATTTGGTATAATGGTATATGGTATGGTACAAATAAAATAATAATATGGTACAACATAAATGGTCCTTATAGACAATACTTTAGGTCTCTCAAGTGAAGTAATTCTTGAGGTGTATAGTGCTCATTGGCTCATCAAGTTCATCCCCATCTGGTGTAGTGAGCCTGTATACTTTAGAGCCATAATTTACAACAATGATATAGGGTACTATCTAATTAGGTTTGAACTTGACCTTATTTTTCTTCTTAGTTGTGGTATTATGATGGTTTTATTTGAGAAAAAGATCACCAAGTTTAAATTCTTTATGTATGACCTACTATTTATAGTGGCCATGAAGTTGGTTTTGATATGATTAAAGGTTATTGACTATGGAAATGTGTTTTTCATCAACTCCAAATCTTGTATGCGATCTACTTATTAATATTCATCATATATAACATTTTTTAGTGAAATGCACAAAGAAGGTCACTCGACCTCAATGGGAAGAATGGCCTTAGTGCTATAAACTAGTTAATATGAAATGGCTCCTATTGGGTTACAATAATTGGTGTGGTATGCCTAGAGGGTACAAAATATTTGGAGGTGCCAATCATGGACAACATCATTGAAAATATTTTTAAAGATGTTTATAATGGTTTTGTTAGATGCTTTGGCTTGGTCATTACCTTGTGGGTAATATGCAATAGAAAAATGTTGAGTAATGTTTTACTCGACACATAATGATTTGACATCTTTGTTATTAAAAAATATACCATTATTAGATATAATATCAGATGGGATACTATAACAACAAATGAGATGGTTAAATATGAACTTTTAAATTTGCTTTCCAGTTATGTGAGGGGTATTATTTCAACCCACTTAGTGAAATATTCAATAGTGGTGAGGAGTGTTTATGTCCATCGAAAGAGGTTGGGTTAATATTTTAAATGAGATAAAGGCCCCATGTGGAAAATAGCCATGGTGTAAGCATTGCTTTTAATGTTTTATCTAGGGCATGAATTAGATTGGCATGCCTTTGACATTTATCACACGTTTTAACATAAGCACCTGCATCTGCATCCATAGTTAGCCAATAATACCCAATATGTGTGAGATTTATGGATAGGATTGACCTCTTATGTGGGATCCACATACTCCTTCATGAACTTACTATAATGATAATGTTGATTCTATCAAAGTTAAACAATGAAGTGGAGTTCCATAAAAGTTGTGATGGTATAGGGTTGGTCCAATTAAGGTATATCATGTGACTTGGTGGGTAAATGCCTTAATTTGTTTGTGGGATAGATTTGGTGTCATAATTTGGTTATGGAGGTAGGTATAATGTTATGAATACCATATAGATCCAAGATTGAAAATATCACATATCATTGTGATGGTTGAAGGTTCATGAGTAGGAGCTAAAAGATTTTCAATGAGAAATTGATATTTTTTTGCCTTGTTGGTATGATAGATCAAAGAACCAATGGTGGCCATGGCATCCACTATTATGTTATTGGCCCTTGGTATGTGTTCAAATTATACATTGATAATTTGTTGTTTGAGAGTGTCAATTATGGCCTTGTATGGTACTAGCTTGTCATCCTTGATCTAAAATTGGTCTGTAACCTGATTAATGATTAATAAAAAATCACTATAAATCTTGAGATGTTGAATATTCCATTGTACTATCTATCAAATCCCTACAAAAAGTGATTTATATTTAGCCATATTGTTAGTAAAAGGAAATTTGATACAAAATGATTTAGGGATAAGATCCCCCTATGGTGTAATAAATAATAGGCCTTCCCTTGATCCATGTGCTATAAATGATCCATAAAAATATAGATTTTAGTGATGATCCTCAAGAGGTGTTTCAATGATGGTAATAATGGACTTATCTAGGAATTGAAAAGTCAGAGGTTTTGTATCTATAAGAAGAGATTTAGTAAGCTAATCTATAAGTACTTGTCCATTGATGGCCTTATGGTTGATGTATTCTATCTCAAACTACTGAGAAACATGATCCATTTAGTCATATGAACTTGTAAATATGTCTTGGATAGTAGATACTTGAGTAGATCTAATTTTGAAATAACTATTGTCTTGTTTTTTAACATGTAATGTCACAGTTTTTGAGCTACAAAGACCATAACTAAGCATGCTTTTTCAATTGGCATAAAATTGTATTCATACACAACCAATGTATGACTTAGATAGTAAACAACATGTTCTTTTATAGTATCATCATGCTCAGCTAGAAATTCCCCTAGGGCTTTGTTGGTGGCTGATAGGTACATTAGAAATGGCCTTCCTGGCATAGGTGACAACAAAATAGGTGAATTTTCAAGATAGTCCTTTAAAGACTAAAAAGATTTTTGGCATTCATCATCTAAATGAAACATGACACCTTTTTTAAATAAGTGTGTAAACATATGGAATTTGTTAATCAACTGATAAATTAAGCATTTGATAAGTTGAATCCTACCCTACAAACTACATAACTACTTCAAATTGGAAGGTAGTGGTATCTTGGTAACAAATTACAATTTGGATGGATCAACTTCAATGCCTTGGCAAGACATAATGAATCCAAAAAATTTGCCTAAAGTAACTCCAAAAAAACACTTCTTAGGATTGAGTTGGAATTTGTATTCACATAGGCTATCAAATACCTTTTTTAGTATGGATAGATGATCGACCCTGGTCTTTGATTTACCCAATATGTTTTTGATGTAGTCTTTAATAATATCATGCATCATATCATGAAATATGATGGTCATGGTTCTTTGGTATGTGTCCCTAGTGTTTTTGAGACCAAATGACATAACTTGATAACAAATCATTCCCCATGGAGTGGTGAACATTGATTTATGTTGGTCTTTTGGTGCAATTTAGATCTAGTTGTATCCTAAGAATCCATCCATCAATGAAAGCATTTTTGTACCCCACTATGATGTCAACTATCATGTCAATGTTTGGAAAATTAAAGTTGTCCTTGGGAAAATCCTTGTTTATATCTTTAAAATCAGTGTAAATTTTGACTCCTTATGGCTTCTTATTAATTGGTACAACATTCAAGATCCACTCAAAATAGTTGATCTATTGAATACATCTTGCTTCTAAAAGTTTTTAAAAATATTTTTACTAATAAAATAATGCGAGGATGCATCTTGTTTAATTTTTGATTCATGAGTTTGGCATTAGGATGTACAACAAGGTGGTGTACAACCAAGGTGAGGTCCAAACCTAGCATGTCAGAGTAGGCCCAAGCAAAGATGTTAATAAATTCCCTGAAAAGTGTTGTAAAAATTTCATGCTCCTCCTCAATGAGGGATGTAACTAATTGATCCATTTTGGGTTATCTTTAGTCCTGATGTTGAATTTATAGTGTCCTCCAAAATAATAATTGAACCATCTTCTAGAATGATTGGCAATGATTGAAATTGGCCTGCAATAATAAAGTCATGTATTTGGACTAGATCTTCAAGTTCCCCTAGGAAAGATGAATTGAAATCTCCCAATCGTAAGTATGGCCATGTGATAAACACTATTGGAAACTCTTGAATGATTTGGTCAAAGGCATGTTGTTCTTTATAACTGAACTTAGATCCACAACCAAGTTCATTATTGGTGGTCTTCTATGCTTCATTACGGGAAAGGTGAACACCCCCATATAATGGTGACTGAAATAGGTTTTCACCAAAAGACTAGCCTTTCTCTTTACTTTTACCTTGGTCTAAAAGTGTCTTAAAGAGGTTTTCACTTTGAGACCTCAATGTTTTATTTAGTTATTTATGGTTAAGGGTGTTCACCCATTATCCAAAATAGGTTATAGGATCTAGTTTGATTGAGAACCCTTATTTTTAGTCTCCCAATGGAACATTGTCTCTTAGGCCTAGAAAATTGTAAAATACCTCATCATTCTCAAACTCATCTATAAGCACTATGGATTCTTGTTGGTCCCAAGCTATAAGTTGAGGGTGATATAGAAGAAGTAGATTGTGTTAGTTAATTGGGCTAAGGGTACAAATGGCATGGGTGTCAAACATATTTATATTAGCCAGGTCTTGATAAGGGATGTGATCAAACTATACTTCTCTATCAACATTATTTTCACTATTCATTAACATTAAAACATGAATAAGATATGTGGGGTCACCCCTACGCAACTGAAATCCAACACCATAGGTTATTTTATATCAAGTCATAGATATTAGCTCAAGTTTTCCTTGCTAATTTGGCTCAAGACCTCATCCTTCATAGGCGTTCTTATTCATGATCCTATTAGGAATGGGTTATTTTGATTTTTTATATCAATCAGCTAATTTGTCATTGTATAACCAGGTTTCATCATCTACAAGTGGGTCTTATTCTTGGCTAGTGGTCAATGTGAAAATGATAAGAATTGGACAATGAAGTTTGCCTTTTCCTTTTCATTTCCATTCCATATAAGGTGACTTGGATTTAGGTCTTTTATAGGACTTGGGGTTCTATGGAAGCTTGGAAATGTGGAATGTATCATGGATCAAATATTATCCTAGGACATTATCTACGATGGTAAGGTGATTTGACATTTCAAGAGGTGACACATGGGAATATGAATCAAGGTTATCTAGTTTAATACAATTAGCCTTTGGTAAATCAATATTAATTTATTTCCCCTTGTCCTTTTTGGGAATTAGATCTAAGAAAAAATGATAGTTATAGCTTTCATACTTAGCCTAAAAATGTTTGCAATATTCGTAAGGCTATAAATCTCCATGAATGATGAACTCTATGCTAGAATGAGAGAACTTGAGACACTAATGCAATGTTGAAAGGATTATACAAATTTAATGTATCCAAGGTCTTTCCAAGAGCAAATTAAATGATAAATCTAGGTCTAACACATGACATAATGTATCATGGGTCAAAGGCCCAATGATAACTGGTAAGCTAATGGTGACTTGTAATTCTCGCTCTTCATTGTCATAGACCTTGATTGTGATAATTTCTAGCTAGAGATCAACTGTTGTGTATCTGAGATGCTTAATTAGCTTCAGTGACATAATATTTAGACCTGATCCATTGTTTATGAGGATATGTTTCACTTTTTTCCATGTTATGATAACTTCAATGTATAATGGATTATTATGGAGAGGGCCAAGGGATGACATATCACTTTGGTCAAAGTATAACTGTTAGCCTGGGGCTAGATATCTAACCAAAGCTTGGAATGTGTCTGGGATTATGTCATTTGGAACTTGGGATTAGCCAATAAACTTTGTTAAGATTTTCTTATGGATGATAGACATACGTAATGAGTCTAAAATGGAAATTTGTGTAGGTATCTTTTGAAGTTGTTCCACAATGTTGAATGTTTTTTCCCATATAACAATATACAACTTGTTTCTAGCTAGAACGGTGGGTTTGATGGGTTTGGTGGCAGATGGATATGGGCCTAAAATGGTAATATTTGACTACTAAGTTGTGATTGCATAATTAGGATTAGATATGAGACCATTATTTCTATCAAATGATGGTGAAAGGGAAATAAATAAGATAAGTCTCGATTGCCAGTGCACTTGTATGTGGTCACAGAGTAATAGAGAGTTATCAGTATAATGTCAAAGAGTAGTAATCCCTACTTGTTGGTATGCTTGTATGTAGTCCCAATTCAAAGAAGGATCAATGTCATAGGTTGGATGGTTAGAATTGGTTAGCAACGGTCCTATTTGTTTAGTACTTAGTCTTGGATTGATGGAGATGGTGGAAACATAACCTCCCACAAGATGACTTAGAACTTTTTTTTAGTCATCTACAAGTATGTGGTAAGTTTGTTGGGTATTGGCATCATTTTAGCCTTATTTCCATCCATTTGATTGAAAATATTGTTATTACTACTGGTGTTGTTTTTTTTGTCTTGGTTGTTGATATTGTTACTACTTTTGTTTTGGCCTTGGTTGTTTCTACTATGCTTTGTTATTATGTTGTGGAAAATGGTTTTGATAAATACCTAAGTTCTAAATAGATATAGATGCTTTATTATCCAATGTTCTCTCCTTGTTTTCCAATATATTTTCAATTAGGTACTTGATCTACACATAATGACATAAATTATGCCCATTAACTCGATGGTATTTTATCTATACCAATCTAGATAAGGAATGTCTTTAAGATAGTGTCTTAGAATCGGCCAACTAATAAGATTAGTAGTGGTTATCTTTTAAAATATAAATTCAACGGACTCTCCAAATTCACTAAAGATGTAACAAGTAGGTACATTTCTCCTTAGAAGAGGGGTTTGAAAAGGCAAAGGTTATTGTACTTGTTGAGTTGTTCTAGGATGTTGTGAAGGTTATGCTTGTTAAATAGGTTGTATTGATGCCTAAATATATACCACAGGTGTCCAAAGTATTTAGAAATACTTCTCATTTTAAAATTTAGATAATTTAGTGCATGAGTTTCAAGTTGTGATAATCTTATTATCTATTGATAGAATAGAGGTAGAACAAATGATTGTTTTACAATATTTATATTAGTTGATGGTTGGGAGCCACAATGGACAAATAATAAATATATGTAAAGTATGTATTAATTATGTAAAAAATAGTGAATTATGATCAAGAACTAAATTAAGAATTAATTTAAAATGAATATTTATAATGATAAGCTGAACTAAGGTGATCCAGGTCAAAAAAGAGCAAAAAAAATGGTAGGAAAGAAAGAAATATTGTTGATCTTTATTCCAAACATCATGACAAAGTTTATATTTCATCTAAGCATGCATTTAAAAAACCAACATGTGAAGTGAGACAGATTAGCCCAAATCACATCACACATCAGGAATTTTTTTAAGGAAGATAGAAATAATGCAAATAAGGCTTAGTTTCACTTTAAATATTATACCCCTATAAGCAAATAACATTATCCCAGATGCAATAAGAGAAAAGAAAATAAAATGAAACTAAAGACTTTTAGTCAACCTCATATTGACACAAGTTAACATCTCTAAAATTAAAGGTGCACACCAAGAATCCATAAGAACCATTCAAATCTAGAAATCATAACAAAAAAATGAGTAAAAAAACCATGATAGTAAACACATAGACAAACATTGGATAATTTTTGTAGAATTCCTTGCTTGTATTGCTTACTCCAAGTTTACAAAGTAATTTTAACTCTAAAACTCCTCTCTATACAAAATGAAAATACTATCTTTTATAAAAGGAGAAGGCAACATACCAATTAGTTATTCTAACAACAAATGTAAAAAAGTAAAGATAATTATCCTTTTTGCAAAAATTTTAGAATACATTTGCTTTTTTAAAATGGACTAACCTACAGACAAACATGCTAACAAAATAGCATATGCCTTTACAATTTTTTTTTTTTTTTGAATATTATAAAATTTGTTAAAAAATATAATATTTCTAGCTAGCTAATGGGTCCTATGTTGATGAAGCCCCTTGCTATTACTGAAGAATACTTATTTTTTTGAGTGGCTATTTTTGTTTTTACTTTAGTCTGGACATATATTAAAACCCAATTAAAAAATTGATTTTCATTTAGAAATTTGAATTAATGAGAATCTTACAGGTTGCATAGCCTTTCCACTGAACTACTGAAACCCTCCATTTAAAAACCAATGGCTCTATTTGACAAGTGGATGTAGAGAAAAATAACAAAAAATACGTTGGAGAGAAACTTTTCATGATTGTATCTTTTGAAATGCTTTATCGCATGAGCTGAAACTTGGTACAAATGGTTATGGCACAAAGGTAAACAAACATATTTGACCATTTCTCTTGAAAATGTAACACTTGTGAGATATGACCTCTTGAAAATGCCTACTATGCTCAATTTGGACCCTGTAAAATTGGTCATTTGAAAAAACAAAAAATGCATTGAAGAGAAACTTTCCATGCTCATATATTTTTTGCACTATGTCACATGAGCTCAAACTTGGTGAAAATGTTTCTTGCATGAGGGTTAACAAACCCATTTAATCATTTTTTTTGAATTTGAAGCGCATGAGAGATATGTACTGTTCAATATGTTGACTAGTCTTTGTTTGGACCTTGAAAACTAGCTAAAATGCTTTGAAGGCTAACTTTGCATACCCATAACTTTTGATGCACTATGTCGCATGAGATGAAACTTAGGTAAAATGTTCCTTGTATAAATATGAACAAACTCATTTGACCATTTCCTTTGAATTTATAACACATGAGATATATGACCACTTGAAAATGCCTACTAGGCTCTGTTTGGGTTCCTATTTGACGTTCGTGCAATCGTCTTTGACATCCTGAAGGTTGTCAAATTTAAGATCATGTGATTTGTTTAATGGGATTAAATTTTAAATCTACACAACTATCATGTGAAGTTCACGTAATCATATTTTATGTCTCGAAGACCATTAAATTTAAGCTCATGTGATTTATTTCATGGGCTTAAATTTGACGTTTGCTCAACCATCATGTAACATTCACATGACTATATTTGACATCCCAAAGATCATCAAATTTAAGCTCATGTAATTTTTTCTATGGGCTTAAATTTGACATCCATGTGATTATCTTCTATTTTTTTGCCAACTTTGTAATTTTATATTTTGAAGTGCAAAACTCACCAAGGCACCAAATTTATAGGGAATGGACTTAATACCAAAAGTAACAAACCCATTTGATCAGCTAGTCCTAGGAGATTTATAAATGCACCTATAAAATATTGAAATGAGGCCTTTTCCATGATTTTGTATGATGTCCATGTACTTTTTAGGAAAATAACCTAAAATTGCTTGGAAGCTAACTTTGCATGCTCATACCTTTTGGCGTGTTATGTTGCATAAACTCAAATTTAGTGATAATATTCCTTGTGAAAATGTGAATAAACCCATTTGATCATGCCATCTGAAGTTGTAGTACATGAAATATATAGCCTCTTAAAAATGCCTACTAAGTTCTATTTGAATTCTCTGAAAATGGCTATGGAAAAAATAATGAAATGTGGTCGAGAGGCTAATTTTGCATGCCTATAAATTTTGATGTGTTATGTCATATAAACTAAAATTTAGCAAAAATAGTTCTTGTACAAATGTGAATAAATCCATTTGACCATTTCATCTAAAGTTTTAGTTCATGAGAGATATGACATCATGAAAATGCTTATTAGACTCATTTTGCACTTGAAAAACAAAGTCAAAAATACTTTGGAGGGTAACTTTGGATATCTATAAATTTTGACATGCTTCATTGTGGGAGTTAAAAATTGACACATATGATCTAGGCATGAATATGAATAAAATCATATGACCATTTCTCTTGAAACATCTGTACGTGTGAAATATGATCTCTTAAAAACTATCCATTCAAATTTTCTACCATTAGATCAAAATGTTTAGATGGACATAATAAGGAACCAACTGAATACCATGCACTTACATAATCCAATCACTCTTAACACCCTATAGGGTATCTATAACCTACCCATGGCTTTTATAAATTGATAAATAATACTTTAAATGAACTTACTTGACTTTCTACAAACTAAAGGTTAGTAAAAGACTAAATTAGAATTAAATCATGAAATTCAGACATAGCTCATTCAATAAAATCCTCATCAAACTTGTAACCTAAACACAAAGAAAAAATATTAGTAAACTTAAATAAGGTCAGACCAGAACCCTAAACCAATAAGCCAGTCAGACCATGGTGTGAATGAGCTTCAAAATAAAAAGGTGCAAACATGCTAGTAACACTTTGATCAAGTGAATTTTTAATTTTAAGATACAGATTTAAAAAATTTGACACAAGAGTCCCTGTTATTTCAAAAATAGGGGCATGTTGACCTCAATAAATGATAAATTCTAAGAGAAACATAACAATATGTTAGAATTCATAGACTCTGGTTTAGACTAATAATTAAATTACCTATTCCTTTTGATCATGCACCATCATTAAAATTAGTTCATGGTTAGAAAAAATATACTGCATATGTAAAATTGGGATCAAACATCAAAACTCAATCATATTATGTGTGTGCTTTGATTCCACTTATTGATTTCCAAATAATTTAAAAAACAACTTCTAGGTTTGTGGCTTTAATCATTAATACTAACTTTTAAAATGGTTGAATATTCATTAAGAATCATACCTTAGCTCAGAGAAGGTTTGGACATTTCTCTACTTCTAGCTTGATGTCCATAGCTTCGAAAAATATATCTTTGGCTCTACTCATGACCTTGCTTCACTATCAACCAGGTGTCCATAGCCCCGATGGAGATTACCAGATCACCTTTGTTTGAAAAGCTTTTGATTTAGAAATAAGCCCTTATTTTTGTATTTTTTAGATCATTATTTGACATTCCAATAAAGATTAGAAAGTAGATTAATCAGCTTTAGATATTTGGTCAAGTGTTTGATTTTCAAACAATCATCCTTGGCTGTAAACTTTGTCTCATGTAATTAATATTTTTTAAGTGTAAGTAAGACTATATTTTAATAGTTTAATCTTCATCCTACATGTGCAATACTTATTGAAAAAAAGATTAGATCATAACAATGTTTAAAATATTAAAGAATAATTAACTTATCCACCAATATTTATCAGTTTCTCTAAGCTACAACATCAATCTCACATTCCAACAACCCATGATCAAGCAATGTCGAGAAGTCATACCTTAATTTCTGAATCGTGATGATATTGAGAAGCCTAAATAAAATTTGAGTTGAGGGCTGTCCAAAAAGACTTATTTAGAAGCAAAGAACAAGGCACAAAATACAAATAAATATGTTTAGACATTATATACAAACAAAAAATAAGAAGGGAAACAAATAAGAAAGAAAGAATGGGAAAGAAACTAATTTAAGCCCTATACTAACTTCATAAATTATTTAACTTTAGGATTAAATAGAAAATTACTTAGTCTACGACAAAACCTTAAAATTTAAGTGTTTTTAATGGCATCTTTATGTCAATATGGCTATTTGGATGTCTCGATATTCTATGTAGTGTGAATTGGGCTCCTATATGCATCTTTAAGTACATGAATCAAAGATATGAGTCTAAAATCCAATCCTCTTCCTCCCAAATCCTTCTACTTTGTATCAAGTGTGCTAATCTTACTTCATCCATAGATAGGTATTGGATGATATCATCTTTACTCAATAATGGTAGCTCATCTTACATCCTCAGACTGATGTCTTCATTAGGTTCTTTTTTAGATAAAAGTGGATTACCAATATTTGCACAAAAATATTTCAATTCAACCTAAAAAGCTTCTTTATCCTGATCAACTGAATAATTTTCATCTAAAATCTCATCATGAGAAACATGTTGGTCCCATATTATTGACCTCTTGATAAAGTCACATGATAATTCTTGTTCAGATTCATATGCTTCATCTTCATCCTTGGTGAAAAGGGGCATCTCTTCCATCCAATCAAGCTTTAGCTTATCTTGGTTTGGTTCCTCCAAAATACCACCTTCTAGAAATTATAGCTCATTGATGAAATTCTTAGATGAAGTATTCATATATTATTCAATCCCTTCATTTACCATCTCTAACTCCTTAATTTTATTCAAGAAATCATGGTATTAATATTACCAATGATCATCTTCTTCATGAGTATTCTCCATTTCAGAAAAAACCTACATGGATTACCTCCCTGATTATTTTTTAAAGAAATATCATCTTGTATTTGATCCATATCCATTTCCAAGAACTCTTCTTCTTCATTGGTAGATGTACTAATGATAACATTTTATTGATTTTCAATTATAATCTCTCTTATATCTTCAAAAATTCAACTCATCTTAGATGCAACTTCTTCAATTGGCTCATTTTCATCTTCATCTCTATCTCCATCTAAAAAATTATAGGCCTATATGAAACTTTGAGATGCTCTTACAAATCCAGATGTCCCTACAGTAAATTTTTGATTAGGCAAAATTTTAAGGGTTTCAAAAATATTACAATAATTAGCCAAAATAATATCACAAAAACTTATTTATATGTTCTTTGATGATACATTATTGTTATCATCATGAGACCTTCTTGGAGGGTTATCAAATTTTTGAGAAGCATAGTTTCTGTCATATTCTTTCTTTGTATTTCCTACTTATTATTGCAATTAAAGAAAGTTAGTGCTTAGTTTTTGAACCATTTATAATATCAAGTCATTTGAATTTTTTGGTGTCTCAAGTTCATGAATTGAAGCATTATTACTAGCTATGGACACTAGAGTTTTATGATTTTATGGATGAAATTCACTTGTAGTGCTATTTAGGAACTCTAGTTGTTGGTTAGGATATGCATGACTCAAGGAGGAATGGTTCTAAACTGGTGTTAAAGTAGGTATAATAAGAATGACATTCTAGATGGGCCAATTTAAATTAACATTAGACATGGAATATGCCATTTGACCTTGTGGCTACATTTGGTTATTAATGATCACAGCGTCATAGTAGGCCCAGATCAATGTGTTTATGATTGAGAAATATATTTTCAAGAATATAGAGGTCATGGGATCCATAACATACTTATAAATTTTTAAGGCTAAAGCCTCATTGGGTTTATAAAGAGCTACATTTTTGCTGAATATTTTTTGGAACCATTCATTAAATGCTCTGATGGTTTCATTAATGTCCCTTTTAATTATGATAAACTATTAATACAAAATATAGGGACTTGTAATTTTTCCAAATTGATCAATGAAAGCATCTTTGAAGTAATTTTAGATAGTAATTCCATCCTCTATAAGGTTAAGAAACCATTTATAAGAAGCATTTTAAAAATTAAATGAATATAACCTATAAACCATGTCTTCATGAATCACATTCAGTAATCTCATAGTAGCTTTGAAACTTCTAACATGCTCTTTAGAAGAGGCAACATTATCACGACTAAAATAAGGTAAATATCTTTCAAGTTTTTAGGGAAGATAATATACTATACCTAGTACGTTAATTGAAGAACCACTTAGCCAAGCCATACCTTGAACACATGAGTATCTTAAACTGGGGAAGCATTTGAGACTTTGGAAATTTTGCTCACTTAAGCCTTGCCTTAGGTAATTTCAGCTTGTGACTTTAAATCCTATTTGAAATATGATGTGTCAAATTAATTTTTACAAAGAATAAGAATTAAATATACACATTAAACTAATTTTGTAAAGATATATATAAAGAACAACAAAAGGCATCAAATTTTAACTAAAATAGTTAAAATATGTGTCTAATTATGTAAATATGATTAATATTTACAATCCTAAGTTCAAATGAACTTAAATTTTTGAAATATATGCCAATATTTGATCAAAAAAAACTATTCTAACCTCAAATACTATGGATTCATAGATTTAAATATATCTTTATCACACCTAAGCATATGTATTCAAAGAATGTCAATCTTTGTCTAAGTAAATCTAAAGACTAATCTAAAACTGTGAAGATCACCAATCTTTACACAATTATTATATATATATATATATATATATATATATATATATATATATATATATATATATATATATATATATATATATATATATATATATATATATATAGAGTGATCTTTGATCAAAATACACAAAAACCAACAAAGATCCTACAAATTCACAAAGATTTGTTCAAATCCCTCCTTCTAGCTCCATCAAAGCTCTTCCTGTTGATGCTTAAATATGTAACACAAGTGCCCATAGTGTTTAGAAACACTTCTCATTTTAAAATTCAAATAATTAAATGCATGAGTTTTAAGTTATGATAATCCTACTATTTATTGGTAGAATAGATACGGAACAACTGACTGTTTCATAATATTTATATTAGTTGGTGGTTGGGAGCCATCATGATCAAATAATAGATCTATACAAAGTATACAGTAATTATGTAAAAAATAGTGAATTATGATTAAGAACTAAATTAATAATTAATGTAGAATGAATATTTATAATGACAAGCTAAACTAAGGTGATCTAGGTTAAAAAAGAGTATAAAAAAGAGTAGGGCAGAAAAAATGTTGTTAATCTTCATTTCAAATATCATAACAAAGTTTAGATTTCATCCAATCATGCATTTAAAAAACCAACATGTGAAGTGAGATAACTTATCCCAAATCATATCACATATCAAATAGACTTCTAAGAAAGGTAGAAATAGTATAAATAAGAATCGGTTTCACTTTAAGGATTATACTCCTGTAAGCAAATAACAATAACCCAAATGCAGGAAGAGCAAATGAAATGAAATGAAATTGAAGACTCTCAGTCAACCTAGTATTGAAACAAGTTAATAGATCTAAAATTAAAGGTGCACCTCAAGAATCCATAAAAATAATTCAAACCTAGAAATCAGAACAAACAAATGAGAGAGAAGCCATGATAGCAAACACATAGATAAATATTAGACAATCTTTGCAGAATTTCTTGCTTGTATTGTTTAATCCAAGTTTATAAAATAATTTTGGCTCTAAAACTTCTCTCTAAAAAATGAAAATACTTCCTTTTATAGAAGGAGAAGGCAACATACCAGTTAGTCATGCTAACAAAAAATGCAAAAAAAGTAAAGATAGTTGTCTTTTTTGTAAAGTTTCTAGAATACATTTGCTTTTCTAAAATGAATTGACCTATAGGCAAACATGCTAAAAAATTAGCATATGTCTTTACAAAAAAATATTATATTTATGAATATTACAAAATTTGCTAAAAAATATAATTTTTTTAGCTGGTTGGTGGGTCCTATGTTGATGAAGCCCCTTGTCATTGCTGAATAATACTCATTGATTTGAGTGGCTATTTTTGTTTTTACTTTAGTTTGGATATATATTAAAACTCAATTAAAAAATTAGTTTTCATTTATCAATTTGAATTAATGAGAATCTTACAAGCTACATAGCCTTTCCACCAAACTGTTGGGACCCTCTATTTAAAAAATAATGGCTCTATTTGACAAGTGGTTGAGTGTGGAAAAACAACAAAAAATACTTTGCAGGGCAACTTTATATGCTTGTATATTTTAGCTTGCTTCATTGTATGAGTTGAAACTTGGCGTAAATGGTCATGACACAAAGTAAATAAATATATTAAATAGTTTCTCCTGAGACTATTATACTTATGAGATATGAACTCTTGAAGATGCCTACTAAGATCAATTTGGACCCTGTAAAATTGGTTGTCTAAAAAAACAACAAAAAATACATTGAATGAAAACTTTTCATGCTTGTATCTTTTTCTGCACTATGTCATATGAGCTCAAACTTGGTGAAAATGTTCCTTGCATTAGTTTTAACAAACCCATTTGAATATTTTTTTGTGAAATTGAAGTTCATGATAGATATGATCTGTTCAATATGCCCACTAGGCTCTGTTTGGACCTTGAAAACTAGCCAAAATACTTTGAAGGATAACTTTGAATACCCATAACTTTTGACGTGATATATTTCATGAGATAAAACTTAGATAAAATATTATTTATACAAATGTGCACAAACCCATTTGACTATTTCATTTGAAGTTATAGCCCATGAGAGATATGGCCTCTTAAAAATACCTACTAGGCACTGTTTGGGCTCCTATTTGACATTTACACGATCGTATTTGATGTCTCAAAGATTGTCAAATTTAAGCTAATGTGATTTGTTTCATGGGATTAAATTTGATGTTTGTGAAACCTTCATGTGATGTCTGCATGACTATATTTGACATCTTGAAGACCATCAAATTTAAGATCATATGATTTGTTTTATGGGCTTAAATTTTATGTCTGTGCAATCATCATGTAAAGTTCACATGATCGTATTTGACATCTTGAAGATCATCAAATTTAAATTCATGTGATTTTTTCTATGGACTCAAATTTGACGTCCACATAACTGTCTTCTATTTTTTGGCCAACTTTACAAATTTATATCTTGAAGCGCAAAACTCACCAAAGCACAAAATTTATAGGGAATGGACTTAATACCAAAATGAACAAAATAATTTAATCCACTGGTCTTATTATATTTATAAATACACCTATAAAATATTAAAATGAGCTATTTTTTATGATTTTGCATGAAATTCATGTACTTATCAGAAAAACAACTTAAAACTACTTTGGAGCCAACTTTGCATGCTCATAAATTTTGATGCGCTATATCATATGAGCTCAAATTTTAAAAAAAATTTCCTTATGAAAAGGTGAATAAATCCATTTAACCATTTTATCTGAAGTTTCAATGTATGAGAGATATAACCTCTTAAAAATGCCTATTAAGTTCTATTTGAGTTCTCTGAAAATGGTTATAAGAAAAACAATGAAATGTGGTTGAGAAGTCAACTTTACATGTCTATAAATTTTGACATATTATGTTGCATGAGCTAAATCTTAGCAAAAATGATTCTTATACAAATGTGAACAAACTAATTTTACCATTTTATCTAAAGCTACATGCATGCAAGATATGGCATCATGAAAATGCCTACTAGGCTCATTTTGTACCTAGAAATCATAGTAAAAAATGATTTGGAGGGCAACTTTGGATCTCTATAACTTTTGACATGCTTCATCGTGAGAGCTAAAAATTAACACGTATGATCTAGGCATGAATATGAACAAAATTTATTTGACCATTTCTCTTGAAACATTTATACATGTGAAATATGACCTCTTAAAAATTGTTCATTTAGATTTTCTACCATCAGATTAGAATTTTCAAATGGTCACAATAAAGAACCAATTGAATACGACACACTTTCATACTTACTTCAATCACTCTTGGAACCCCATAGGGTCTCTACAACCTATCCATGGCCTTTTTAAGTTGAAAAATGACACTTTAAATGAACTTAGTTGTATTTTTATAGATCAAAGACTAGTAAAAGACCAAATTAAGATTAAATCATGAAATTCAGACATAGCTCATTCAAGAAAAGGAATCATCAAATTTGTAACCTAAATGTAAACAAAAAATGCTAAAAAACTTAGATAAAGTCAAAGTAGAACCCTGAACCAATAAGTTAGTTAGACCATGGTGTGGATGAGCTTCAAAATAAAAAGGTGCAAACATGATAGTGACACTTTGATCAAGTGAATTTTTAATTTTAAGATATAAATTTACATAATTTGACATAAAAGTTCCTATATTTTTAAAAATGGGGGTATGTTGACCTCAATAAATGGTGACTTCCAAAAGAAACATAGCAATATATTAGACTTTAGAGACTCTGGTTCAAACTAACAATTAAGCTACTTATTCCTTTTGATCAGACATCATCATTAAGATCTATTCACAGTTAGAAAAAAATACTGCATATATAAAATTAGGATCAAACATCAATACTCAATCATGTTGTGTGTGTGCTTTGATTCCACTTACTGATTATCAAAGGATTTAGGAAACAACTTCTAGGTTCATGGCTTTAATCATTAACCACTGACTTTCAACATGTTTGAATATTCATTAAGAACCATGCCTTAGCTCAGAGAAGGATTGGACATTGCTCTGATATGAGCTAGATGTTCATATCCCCTATAATGATGATTTTGTCTCCATTCATGACCTTGCTTCACTTCCAACTAGGCGTCCATAACCCTGGTGGAGATTACCAGAATCACCTTTGCTTGGAAAGCTTTTGATTTTGAAATAAGATCTTATTTTTGTATTTTTTAGATCATTTTTTAACCTTCCATCAAAGGTTTGGAACTGGATTAGTCAATTTTAAATATTTTGGCAAGTGTTTGATTTTTAGACAATCATTTTTGGCTATAAACTTTATTTCAGACAATTAATATTTTTTAAGTGTAAGTAAGACTATGTTTTAATAGTTTAATTTTCATCTTACATGTGTAATCATTCTTAAAACAAAGATTAGATCAGAACAAGGTTTAAAATTTTAAATAATAATTAACTTATCTACTAGTCTTTACTACTTTCTCTAAACTATAATATCAAGTTCACATTCCAACAACCCATGATCACCAAATATTGAGAAGTCATACCTTAATTTTTGCTCTGTGAAGTTTTTAAGTAGCCTAAATGAAATTTGAGTTAAATTATATCCAAAAGAACTTATTTAGAAGAAAGTAACAAGACATAAAAGATAAATAAATATGTTCAAGTATTATATACAAAAAACGGACAAGAAGGAAAAAAATAAGAAAAAATGAATGGGAAATAAACTAATATCCCTATACTAACTTCATAAAATATTTACCTCAAGGATCAAATAGAAAATTACTTAGTCTACTACATATTTTTAAAATTTGAGTATTTTTTGATGGCATCTTCATATCAATAGGGGCATTTGGATGCCTAGGTATTCTAGATGGTATGACTTAGGCTCCTATATGCATCTTTAAGTATATGGATCAAAGATATGAGTCTAAAATCCAATCCTCTTCCTCCCAAATCCTTCTAATTTGTAGTAAGAGTGATAGTCCTACTTCATCCATAGATAGGTATTGGTTGATATCATCTTTACTCAATAATTACAACTCAGCTTACATCCTCAGACTGATGTCTTTATTAGATTTTTTTTGAGGTAGAAGTGGACTACCAATCTTTGCATAAAAATATTCTAATTCATCTCAAAAATATTCTTCATCTTGATAAAATAAATAATGTTATTTTAGAATTTCATCATGAGAAACATGTTTATCTCATATTTTTGACCTCTTGATAAAGTCACATGATAATTCTTGATCTGATTCATATGCTTCATCTTCATCTTTGGTTAAGAGAGGCATCTCTTCCATCCAATAAAGTTTTAGCTTGTCTTGGTTCGATTATTAAAAAATAATACCACCTTCTGAAAAATCTAGATCATTGGTGAAATTATCATATTAAGCATTCATATGCTATTTTATCCCTTCATTTATCATCTTCAACTCCTTGATTTTATTCAAAAAATCATGATAGGACTGCTATCAATGATCATTTTCTTCAAGAGTATTCTCCATTTCAAAAATAAATCTACTTGGGATACCTTATTGAATATATTTTAAATAAATATCATATTTTGTTTGATTCATATCCATTTTCAATAACTCTTCTTCATCAGTAGATGTACTAATGATGACATTTTATTGATCTTCAATTGTAATCTCTCTAACATCTTCAAAAATGCAACTCATCCTAGATGCAAATTCTTCAATTATCTCATCTTCATCTTCATCTCCATCTATATTTTAAAAATCAAAGGCCTACATGAAACCTTGAGATGCTTCTACAAAGCCAGATGTCCCTGCAGTAAATTCTTGATTAAACACAATTTCAAGGGTTTTAGAAATATTGTAATGATCAGCAAAAATAATATCATAGAACTTATTTGTATATTTTCAGATGATACATTATTGTTGTCATCATGAGACTTTCTTGGAGAGTTATCAAATTTTTGTGAAGCATGGTTTTTGTCAGAGTCTTTCTTTGTATTTCCTACTTGTTTTTACAATTGAAAAAAATTAGTTCTTAGTTTTTGGACCATTTCTAATATCAAATTATTTGAATTTTTTAGTGTTTCAAGATTATGAATTGAATCATTATTACTAGTTGTGGACACTATATTTATATTATTTTGTGGATGAAATCCACTTTAGTACTATTCAAGAACTCTAGTTGTTGGTCAGGATATGCATGACTCAAGGAGGAATGGTTCTGAACTGGGGTTAAAGTAGGTATAATAGGAATGACACTCTAGATGAGCTAATTCAAATTGACATTAGACATAGAATATGCCATTTGAACTTGTGGCTATATTTGATCATTAATGATCATGACTTCAGAGTAGGCTCAGATCAATGTGTTTATGACTGGGCAAGATTTTTTTAGGAATACAAAGGTTATGGGATCCACAACATTCTTATAAACTTCTAAGGCTAAAGCTTAATTGGGTCCATAAAGATCTATAGTTTGGTTTAATATTTTTTAAAACAGTATATTAAATACTCTGATGGTTTCATTAATGTCTCTTTTAATTATGGTAAACTATTGATACAAAATACAAAGACTAATAATTTTATCAAATTGGTTAATAAATGCATCGTTGAAGTCATTCCAACTAGTAATGCAATCCTCTAGAAGGTTAAGAAACAATTTGTAGGTAGTATTTTTAAAAGTAAATAAAAATAACCTACAAACCATGATTTCATGAATCACATTCAGTAATCTTAGAGTAGTTTTGAAACTTCTTACATTTTCTTCAACAGAGACAACATTATCAGGATTAAAAGAAGGCAAATATCTTTCAAGATTTTGGGGAAGCTCATGTACTATACATGGAATTTTGATTGAAAAACCACTTAGTTAAGCCATACCTTGAACACATGATTACCTTAAACTAGGGAAGCATTTGAGACTTTGAAAATTTTGCTCACTTAAGCCTTGCCTTAGGTAATTCTAGCTTGTGACTTTAAATCCTGTTTGAAATAAGATGTGTCAAATTAAATTTTACAAAGAATAAGAATTAAATGTATATATTAATCTAATTTTGTATATATATATATATATATATAACAACAAAGGGCATCAAATTTTAACTAAACTAGCTAAAATATGTGTCCAATTACATAAATATGATTAATCTTTACAATCTTAAGCTTAAATGAATTTGAATTTTTGAAAGATATACCAATATTTGATAAAAATAAGCTATTCTAACCTTAAATACTATTGATTCATATATCTAAATCTATCTTTACAATAGTTAAGCATATGTATTCAAAGAATGTCAATATTTGTCTAAATAAGTCCAAAGATCGATCTAAAACTGTGAAGATCACCAACCTTTACATAATTATGATAAAAGAAAAATAAATATGTAAAAAATAGAGTGATAAAAATACACTAAATTTCATCTCACGAGAGATATAACTTCTTAAAAATGCCTACTAAGTTTTGTTTGAGTTCTCTGAAAATGGCTAAATATTAAAAAAATAGCAAAATCTGGTCGAGAATCCAACTTTACATGTCTATAACTTTTGATCTGTTGTCTCATGGAATGAAACTTAGTGAAAATGGTTCTTATATAAATATGAATAAACTCATTTGACCATTTTAGCTGAAGTTACATCATATGTGAGATATGACATCATGAAAATGTCTACTAGGCTCATTTTGTGCCTAAAAATCATAGTCAAAAATGCTTTGGAGGGAAACTTTAGATCTCTATGACTTTTAACATGCTTCATCGTGAGAGCTAAAAATTGACACTTATGATCTAAGCATGAAAATGAATAAAATTATTTGACCATTTCTATTGAAACATCCATACATTTGAAATATGACCTCTTAAAAATTATCTATTCAAATTTTTTGTCATCAGATTAGAATGTCTAGATGGGCACAATGAGGAACCAAATGAATACCATGAACTTCTAGACTTACTCCAATAACTCTTGGAACCCCATAGGGTCTCTAAAACCTATCAATAGATTTTTTTAATTGAAAAATAAAACTTTAAATGAACTTACTTGACTTTCTACAAATCAAAGGCTAGTAAAAGACCAAATTAGGATTAAATCATGAAATTCAAACATAACTCATTCAAGAAAGGCCTCATTAAACCTATAACTTGAATACAAATAAAAAATGTTAACAAACTTAGATAAGATCATACTAGAATCCTGAACTAATAAGTCAGTCAGACCATGGTGTGGATGAGCTTCAAAATAAAAAGGTGAAAACATGCTAGTGACACTTTGATAAAGTGAATTTTTAATTTTAAGATATAAATTTACATAATTTGACACAAAGGATCTTTTTATTTTAAAAATAGGGGTATGTTGACATCAACAAATGACAACTTCTAAGAAAAACATAGCAATATGTTATAATTCAGAGACTTTAGTTCAAACTAATATTTAAGCTACTTATTCCTTTTGATCAAGCACCATCATTAAGATCAGTTCACAGTTAGAAAAAAAAATACTACATATACAAAATTAGGATCAAACATCAAAACTCATTCATGTTATGTGTGTGTTTTAATTCCACTTACTGATTGTTAAAGGATTTAAGAAAGAACTTCTAGGTTCATGGATTTAATCATTAACACTGAATTTTAGCATGTTTGAATATTCATTAAGAACCATGCCTTAGCTTAGAGAATGATTAAACATTGCTCTGATATTAGCCAAACATCTATATCCCCTAAAAATATGCCTTTGGCTTTTCTCACATCATTACTCCACTACTGATCAGGTGTCCATAGCCCCAATGGAGATTACTAGAATCATATTTTCTTGGAAAGCTCTTGATTTTGAAATAAGCTCTTATTTTAATATTTTTTAGATCATTTTTTGACCTTTCAACAAAGGTTGAGAACTAGATTAGTTGGGTTTAAATATTTTGTCAAGTGTTTGATTTTCAGACAATCATCCTTGGCTATAAACTTTGTCTCAAGTAATTAATATTTTTTAAGTGCAAGCAAGACTATGTTTTAATAGTCTAATCTTCATCCTATACGTGAAACCATTATTAAAACCAAGATTAGATCAGAACAAGGTTTAAAATATTAAGGAATAATTAATTTATCTACTAGTCTTTACTAGTTTCTCTAAACTATAACATCAAGCTCACATTCCAACAACCCATGATCAACCAATGTTGAGAAGTCATACCTTAATTTCCAAACTATGAAGTTTAAGAGCAACTTAAATGAAATTTGAGCTGGGGGCTATCCAAAATAACTTATTTAGAAGAAAGGAATAAGGCAAAAAATACAAAAAAATATGTTCAAGTATTATATACAAAAAAAGGACAAGAAAGAAAAAAATAAGAAAAATGAATGGGAAAGAAACTAATCTGAGCCCTATACTAACTTCATAAAATATTTACCTTTAGAATCAAATGGAAAATTACTTAGTCTACTATAGAACCGTAAAATTTGAATGTTTTTTGATGGCATCTTCATACTGATAGGGGCACTTGGATGTCTAAGTCTTCTAGATGGTGTGATTTGGGCTCTTATTTGTATCCTTAAGTACATGGATTAAAGATATAAATCTAAAATATAATCCTCTTCCTCCTAAATCTTTCTACTTACAATAAGATTTCTAGTCCTACTTCATCCATAAATAGGTATTGATTGATATCATCTTTACTCAATAATGGTAGCTCACCTTGCATCCTCAAACTGATGTCTTCATTAGGTTCTTTCTGAGGTGGATGTGGACTACCAATATTTACACAAAAATCTTCCACTTCATCCCAAAAACCTTCTTCATCCTAATCAACTGAATAATGTTCATCTATAATTTCATCATGAGAAACATGTTGGTCCCATATTATTGACTTCTTGATAAAATCACATGATAATTCTTGATCTGATTCATATGCTTCATTTTCATCCTTGGTGAAGAGAGGCATCTCTTCTATCAAATAAAGCTTCAACTTGTCTTGGTTCGGTTATTTAAAAATAATACCACCTTCTAAAAACTCTAGCTCATTGATGAAATTCTCAGATGAAGCATTTATATGTTTTTCTATCCCTTCATTTATCATTTCTAACTCCTTGATTTTATTCAAAAAATCATGGTATGATTTTTGTCAATGATCATCTTCTTCAAGATTATTCTCCATTTCAAAAATAAACCTATGTGGACTACCTTCCTAATTATTTTTTGAATAAATATCATCTTGTATTTGATCCATATCTATTTTCAACAACTTTTCTTCTTCATCAGTAGATGTACTAATGATGACATTTTGTTGATATTCGATTGTAATCTCTCTTACATCTTCAAAAATGCAAGTAATCCTAGATGCAACTTCTTCAATTGTCTCATCTTCATCTTTGTCTCCATCTCCATTTGAAAAATCAAAGCCCTGCATGAAACCTTGAGATGATACTATAAAACCAGATGTCTCTACAATAAATTCTTGATTAGGCACAATTTTAAAGGTTTCAAAAATATTACAATGATCAGCTTAAATAATATAACAGAAATTTATTTGCATGTTTTTAGATGATACATTACTGTTGTCATCATGAGACCTTAGAGGTTTATCAAAATTTTGAGAAGCATAGTTTCTGTCAGTGTTTCTTTTTATTTCCTACTTGTTTTTGCAATTGAAAAAAGTCAGTGCTTAGTTTTTGAACCATTTTTAATATCAAATTATTTGATATTTTATGCCCATAAATTAAAGCATTATTACTGGTTGTGGACACAAGAGTTCTATTATTTTTTGGATGAAATCCACTTGTAGTGCTATTCAAGAACTCTAGTTGTTGGTAAAGATATGCATGACTAAAAGAGAAATGGTTTTAAATTGGTGTTAAAGTAGGTATAATAGGAATGACATTCTAGATGGGCCAATTTGAATTGACATTAGACATAGTATATGCCATTTGACCTTGTGGCTACATTTAGTCATTAATGATCATGACTTCAGAGTAGGCCTGAATCAATGTGTTTATGACTAGGAAAGATCCTTTTAAGAATATAGAGGTCATGGAATCCACAACATCCTTATAAACTTCTAAGGATAAAGCTTCATTGAGTCTATAAGGAGTTACAATTCTATTGAATATTTTTTAGAACCGTGCATTAAATGCTTTGATGGTTTCATTAATGTTCCTTTTAATTTTGATAAACTTCTGCTATACAATATAGGGATTAATAATTTTTCCAAAATGATTAATGAAAGCATCATTGAAGTCATTATAACTAGTAATGAAATCCTCTAGAAGGTTAAAAAACCATTCATAGGAAGCATTTTTAAAAGTAAATGAAAATAACCTACAAACCACGTCTCCATGAATCACATTCAGTAATCTTAGAGGAGTCTTGAATATTCTAACATGCCTTTTAGCAAAGACAACATTATCAGGATTAAAAGAAGGAAAATATCTTTTAATATTTTAGGGAAGATCATGTATTATACCTAGCACGTTGATTGAAGAACCACTTAGCCAAGCCATACATTGAACACACATGTAACTTGAACTAAGGAAGCATTTCAGACTCTGAAAATTTTGCTCAATTAAGTCTTGTCTTGGGTAATTCTAGCTTGTGACTTTAAATCTTGTTTGAAATATGATGTGTCAAATTAACTTTTACAAAGAATAAGAATTAAATTTATACATTAAGCTAATTTTACAAAGATATATATAAATAATAACAAAGGGCATCAAATTTTAACTAAACTAGATAAAAGATGTGTTCAATTATGAAAATATAGTTAATCTTTACAATTCTAAGGTCAAATAAACTCATTTTTTTTAAAGATATACCAATATTTGATCAAAACAAGCTATTCTAACCTCAAAAACTATGGATTCACAGATCTAAAGCTATCTTTACCACAACTAAGCATATGTATTCAAATAATATCAATCTTTGTCTAAATAAGCCCAAAGACTAGTCTAAAATCGTGAAGATCACCAACCTTTATATAATTATACTAAAATAAATACATTTATGTAAAAAATAGAGTTATCTTTGATCAAAATAAACCAAAAATAGTAAAGATATTACAAATTCATAAAGATTTATTGAAATCCCTCCTTCTAGCACTAGTGAAGCTCCTCTTGTTAATGCTTAAATATGTACCATAGATGCCTAGATTGTTTAGAAACACTTATCATTTTAGAATTCATAGAATTCAGTGTATGAGTTACAAGTTGTGATAATCCTATTATTTTTTGGTAGAATAGAGGCAAAACAAGTGACTATTTCACAATACATATTTTAGTTGGTGGTTGGGAGACACCATGGTCAAAAAATAGATCTATGCAAAGTATGCAGTAATTATGTAAAAAATAATAAATTATGATCAAGAACTAAATTAAGAATTGATTTAGAGTGAATATTTATAATGACAAGCTGAATTAAGGTAATCCAAATCAAAAAAGAGCAAAAAGAAGGGTAGGGTAGAAAGAAATATTAGTGATCTTCATTCCAAATATCATGACAAAGTTCAGATTTCATCCAAGCATGCATTTAAAAAACCAACATATGAAGTGAGTCAGCTTAACCCAAATCACATCACACATCAAACAAACTTCTAAGGAAGATAGAAATAATTCAAATAAGAATCACTCTCACTTTGAAGATTATACCGCTGTAAATAAATAACATTAGCCTAGATGCAAGAAGAGAAAAAGAAAAGAAATGAAACTAAAGACTTTTAGTCAACCTAGTATTGACATAAGTTAACAACTCTAAAATTAAAGGTGTACATCAAGAACCCATAAGAACCATTCAAATTTAGAGATTAAAACAAACAAATGAGAGAGAATCCATGATAATAAATATACAGACAAATACCAGACAATCTTTGAAGATATCTTTGCTTATATTGCTTACTCCAAGTTTACAAAGTAATTTTGTCTCTAAAACTTCTCTCTATATGAAATGAAAATACTACCTTTTATAGAAGGAGAAGGTAACATACTAGTTAGTCATGTTAACAACAAATGTACAAAAGTAAAGACAACTATTTTTTTTGCAAACTTTTTAGAATACATTTGCTTTTTCAGAATGGACTGACCTACAAACAAACATGCTAACAAATTAGCATATGCATTTACAAAAAAATATTCTATTTTTGAATATTGCAAAATTTGCTAAAAATAGAATATTTCTAGCTGGTTAGTGGTCATGTGTTGATGAAACCCCTTACCATTGTTGAATAATAATCATTGCTTTGAGTGGCTATTTTTGTTTTTACTTCAGTCCAGACATATATTGAAACCCAATTAAAAAATTGGTTTTTATTTAGCAATTTGAATTAATGAGAATCTTACATGCTACATAGTCTTTCCATCGAACTGCTAAGACCCTCTATTTAAAAAAAATGGCTCTATTTAATAAGTGGTTGAGTGTGGAAAAACAACAAAAAATACTTTGGAGGGAAACTTTTTATACTTTTATCTTTTAGTGTGGTTCATCACATGAGCTAAAACTTAACGTAAATGGTTATGGCACAAAGGTGAACAAACCTATTTGACCGTTTCTCTTGAAACTACAGTATTTGTGAGATATTACCTCTTAAAAATGCCTACTAGGCTCAATTTAGACCCTGTAAAATTGGTTGTCTGAAAAAACAACAAAAAAAGCATTAGAGAGAAACTTTCCATGCTTGTATCTTTTTCTATACTATGTCACATGAGCTCAAACTTGGAAAAAATATTTCTTACATGAGGGTTAACAAATCCATTTGACCATTTTTCTAAATTTGAAGTGCATGAGAGATATGACGTATTCAATTGCCCACTAGACTTTGTTTGGACCTTGAAAACCAACCAAAATACTTTGAAGGCTAAATTTGCATACCCATAGATTTTGACATGCTATATCACATGAGCTAAAACTTAGTAAAAATGTTTTTTTATATAAATGTGAACAAACCCATTTGACGATTTCATTTGAATTTATAACATATTAGAGATATGGCTTCTTGAAAATGCCTACTAGGCTCTGTTTGGGCTGCCATTTGACATCTGTGAGAGTGTATTTGACGTCCTAAAGACCATCAAATTTAAGCTCATATGATTTTTTTATGGGCTTAAACTTGACGTCTGTGAAACCATTAGGTGACATCTGTGTGACCGTATTTGACATCCCAAAGATCATCAAATTTACGCTCATGTGATTTGTTTCATGGGCTTAAATTTAACATTTACGCAACCATCATGTGACATTCATATCACCATATTTGATGTCCTAAAGATCATCAAATTTAATCTCATATAATGTTTTTATGGGCTTAAATTTGACATTTGAATGACCATCTTCTATATTTTGACCAACTTTACAATTTTATATTTTGAAGCACAAAACTCACCATGGTACCAAATTTATAAGGATTTGTCTTAATACCAAAAGGAACAAAGATTTTTGATCCACTGGTCTCAAATTTTTTATAAATTCACTTGTAAAATATTGAAATGAGTCTTTTTTCATGATTTTACATGATGTCCATGTACTTGTCAGGAAAATAACCTAAAACTACTTAGAATCTAACTTTGCATGCTCATAACTTTTGACTCGCTATGTCACATAAGCTCAAATTTAGAAAAAAATATTCATTATGTAAATGTGAACAAACCCATTTGACCATTTCATATGAAGTTTTAGTGCATGAGAGATATAGCCTCTTAAAAATGCCTATTAAGTTTTGTTTGAGTTCTCTGAAAATGGCTAAGTATGAGAAAAACAATGAAATGTGGCCGAGAGTCCAGCTTTGCATGCCTATAACATTTGATGTGTTATATTTCATAGGCTAAAAATTATTAAAAATATTTTTTTTGAAAATGTGAACAAACTCATTAAACCATTTCATCTAAAGTTACAACACATGAGAGATATGGCATCATGAAAATTCCTACTAGGCTCATTTTGCACCTAGAAAACATAGTAAAAAATGCTTTGGAGGGTAACTTTGGATCTCTATAAATTTTGACACACTTCATCGTGGGAGATGAAGATTGACATGCATAATCTAGGCATGAATATGAACAAACATATTTTACCATTTCTCTTGAAACATCCATACATGTGAAATATGACCTCTTAAAAACTATTCATTCAAATTTTTTACCATCAGATTTAAATGTCCAAAAGGGCACAATGAGGAACCAACTTAATACCATGCACTTCCATACTTAATCTAATAAATCTTGACACCCCTTATGGTCTATACAACCTACCCATAGCCTTTGTAAATTGACAAATGACACTTTAAATAAACTTACTTGACTTTCTACAGACCAAAGGCTAGTAAAGGACCAAATTAAGATTAAATCATGAAATTCAGACATAGCTCATTCAAGAAAATCTTCATCAAATCTGTAACCTAAACACAAATAATAAATTCTAACAAACTTAGATAAGGTCAGACCAGAACCCTAAACCAATAAGTCAGTCAGACCATGGTGTGGATAAGACTTAAAATAAAAAGGTGCAAACATGCTAGTGATGCTTTGATCAAGTGAATTTTCAATTTTAAGATACAAATTTATACAATTTGACACAAGGGTCCCTATTATTTCATAAATGGGGGTATGTTGAATTAAAAAGGTTATTGGTGAGAAGTATTTTGCATTTATAACATTAATTGAGCAGATAATGTTTTCCCTATTTGGACATGATGCAACTCAGTTACTCCATTTCCAACAACATTCTTGTTACGGTTAAATTATTTGAATTTTTCATAATTACTGGCCTAGGCTAGTGTTGATGCTTGTTATTAAACTTGGTTATGAATCTAATTTTAACCATTTCATTGGTTTTGGGTCTGATTTTGATTTGATGAGGTAAGCTTGATAATCTCGTTGTTAATAAGGCCCTTTTTGATCAATAAACATTTATCGATAATTTATTTGAAAGTGTGTAAACACTGTAGCTACAGATGATAAGATATCTTGTTTGCAAATTTTTGGTAAAAATAGAGGCTAGATGTTTATCTAGTAAGCTATGGGTGAAGCAGATAGAAAGTGCTCTCCATTGCTTTAGATAGCTTACAAAACTTTCACAATCTTTCTATTTGGCTTAAGTCAAATCTACCAACAAAATCTCATGTTTAAGATTGTAATAAACATGTTGCACAAATTTATTTGAAAGGTCATAAAAATTATATATTGAGTTCTTTGATAATTTCAAAAACCACTTCAAATATTATCCTATCAAACTCCAAGGAAACAAAATTAGGAGGTATATGTCACTGTAAGCCACTATTTAACATGCAATTAAATTTTTGGTTAAATGGGACTTAGGGTCTCCTTTACCCTTATATTTTTCAAATTTCAATGGTTCATACCCTAGAAGAAATGGTATTTATAAATACTATATGTTGAATGGATAGGAACACATGTTATCCAACTTAAACTTTTTGGTCTATTTCCCAGCTTGAATGGTGGAAATTGCATCCTTCATTTGTTTTAGTTCTTGTGCCAAGAAACTAGATAGAACATTAGCTTAAGGATGATCAGTCAAATGTGAATAACCTTGACTAGGGTATAATGGAGGCATGGTTTGTTATGTAATGTTGGTTTGGTTAGGGAATTGACTAGGAATATGCATTCATATATTAGGATGTGATTATTAGAATCACACACATTATCGTGCAATATTCTAGTTTGGATTCAATATATAAACCTAGTTTTGGGGGAATTATGGTTGAGATGAAAGGATATATATTTTATTGAATTACTATGCCTACTATAGTTGAGTATGGATGTATTTCTGACTATTCAAACTTGACTGAATAAGGAGAACTTGTTGTGAAACAAGGCCCTATCATTAAATTTGTGACATGCTTGGAATAAAAGGAAATTGTTGCCTGATTATCACTTGATGGAAAGTGAAATATCTTTGTTACGTGAACACTTTTTGTGAAGTATATTATTTTTTGAGGTTCAACATTTATTACTAACTAGTAGACATGCATTATTTATTATACGATATATTGGTTTATGACCAAAGAGGTATACTTGTCACTACCTAATAAGGTGGAATATTAGTTTCCCCCTATTGAGGTGGTAGAATGTTTGATATCTACTATGTTGGTATAATATATTGTGCCTATTGTTTTGGAATGTTATTCATCCCCTATTGTGGTAGAATAACATTCATCATGTTCTATTGAGGCAAGGCACTAGTTTGAATTTGACTACTTAATCCTTTCAATTGCATACTTGATGAAGTATTTGGTTGAGGATTAGAGGTAGTTTGTTGGGGTTGGGATGTAGAAGTTCCTACCCCTGATATTGAAAATTACTCATGGTGTTACTAAAGGCACTTGTTTTGGATTATTTTTTGATGCATTTATACCACTTTGTCTTGGATTGGATGACACTTATGTGTTATCTATTGTGTTTAACACATTTATCTATGTAGCAGTAGTAGATACTTCTTTAATAGCTGGGGTATTAAACAAGTCACCAACTAAAATTATTTATGTGAATAGATCTATACCTAAATTATATTGGATTCATAATTTGATTAATACTCCTTTTGAAGGACCTAACTCGATAGGAGGAGCATTTGACATGTTCATGTTATTGAAATTATATGCTAAGTTTAAATAGGTCTGACATGCTATCTGCATCTATATAAATTGGTCCTCCATAAGTCCCTTTCCTATGATAATCATACATGGGTATTGATATGGCATCTACATAATCACTCGAGGATTTATAGAAGAGTCATGTTCGATGGTTTGATTATAAGGCATGTTGTAAGGCACTCTAACTAAACTAGGCAAGTTCTCATGGGGAAGTCTACTAGAAACTTGGCTCCTACCTATTTGATTAGAAATTCATCCTTATTTGAAATAAAATGATGATCAAACAAATAGTGATCATATATTTATGGCATTATAATGTAGTATTATTATTGTTAAACTTGGTCTACAACCAATGGTACACTATCAAGGTACTGTGTTTTTTGTTCTTATTCTTGCTCGAAGTATAGAGACATGTTAACCAAATAGTGAGCTAAAGGATCTTGGATTTTTTTAATCTATATTGAGTTTTATAAGGAGGATAAATATTCACCTCATAAACTACATCATCACCATAAAGGTCTTGAATAAATTCTTCTTGTATGACCACATTATCATATCCTGAATTGTACATGGCTCTGTTATGAGTATAGTGAGACATATTTAAATCAATGATGAATATTTTTTGAAAAGGATTAGAGTTATAAAAACTCTTAAAAATAATTTCCAAAGGAAAAATGGTTTAAACTTGGTATAACTTGGTCTAAAAGTGGAGCTATATCTCCAAAGGGTCTATTCTAAAACCTAGTACAAAATAGTCTAATGTCAAATGTCTTACACAAAAAGGTCAAGTGGATGAATAAAATTGAAATGTCAAAATTAGGTTCAAAGTGTTTCAAACAAGCCTAATGTAAAGAAAATAAAAGTTTCTAGGTCATTCAAAGGAAGCACAAATCTAGGCTCAAAACGGGCATGTGTTAGGTCTTTTGAAAATGGCACAAAATCTAGACTTTTAAATAAAACAAGGTATGAGATTTAATCTAACAAATTTGAAACACTTTAACATAAAATAGGTATTCAAATTTAAAAAATGAACTTGGTAAATTTATAAAAGGCATGAAATAATATGCATATGGAAGATAGACTATTTATCCCCAAATCTAGGCATAAATAATAGTTTTCAAATTGAATAAAGAATCAACCTAAGTTACACAACCCAAAAGAAAAAGATCAATGTTTAGGTCAAAATTACACAAGGCATAGGAAAAATCCAATCAATGTTTAGATTTGAACTTCTCAATATTAATTTTGAAATAAAATTAAAAAATGAAGCTTTTTTGAATAAACAACAAGATGGACAAGAATTAATGGCATAATGACACTAGGTATAGATCCAAAAGGCACACACAACTTTGATTTTGAAATCAGAATTTTGGACACAAGGCAACATGTCTTTGAAATAATTTGAGAAACATAACAACATTATCATGATATAATAGTATGACAAATGGTTTTTTTCAAGACTTAAAGGCATAATATTTGAAATGAATTGGGAAACATAATGAGACCCTTTTCAATAAAGTGACACACGTATATAAAGGTTGATAAAAATACTAAGGCAAAAGTATGGTGTCAAATAGGTGATGTAATGTATCCTCAAAAAAAAAAGTAATGTATAGACAAGACTCATTTTAATGCGGTACAATAAACAAATATATATATTTTAGACTTAAAACCATGCGATAAAAGATAAAATGACAAACACCTAAGTGTAACATCCTAAATCCTAAAACTGACAAGGTTGCATAATATTGTTAAATTTTATCAATATACTCACTCTTAAGAGGATTTTAATTTTTAATCCAAAAATAAAAGCACATGAAAAGTGGGGTTGTTAGGCCCTCTCTTTTCTTAAGAGTTTGTACTATGACATGATAATTTGGGTTACACACCCTGCATAAATAGTATGTTTACGGTATGTGGGGTTATTCTAAACTATCAATATTCACTCATTTATAAATGGTCATAAGTGTGTATAACACAAGAGATGCTCACATCAATTTGATCTACATCAACCATCTTGTTGTGAAAAGGTCTTGTCCTTTTCACAACCACTACATTTGTCACTTGCTTAGTGTAGTTCAATGTCTGAGTTGATCATACATTTTGAGGGTAGTATTTGTTAACGAATGTAGTTTAACCACTTAAACTACCATCCCAAAAATTCACTAGCTCAATTTATATATCTCACCATGGAGTGGGGTTGAAATGATGTTAGGAGATGAATTCTCAGGTCAATGCTTCCCTAAAGACCCCGTGAGGAGGTGATGAACTCTTGCTCATAAGCTAAAATACATTAAAATAAAGACAAGTGAAAAGACTTTATGGTTTTTTTAGGGTCACCCAAACCATATATATTTGAGGAAGGCCTTATCTCTTTTCACACTTTTGGACTAAATTGACAAAGGCAAAGAATGATAGATTTTGATCACCCAAGTTCCCTAAAGGGGATGGGGGAGAGCATACATGCATCACTCATTTTGATTAAACAAATAACTTCAATAAGTAAGAAATAAAAATGAAACTCTTAAGAGTATTTATCTAGTGTGAGAGTTCATTTTAATCACCAAAACCAAGTGTGTAGTGAAGTTTGAGATCCTTGGCATTTGTTGTTTGAAAACTTTAAAAACAACTAAGATATGTAAAGAACTAAGTTTATTTTAAGCACCAAAGACAAATTATGTAAGATTTAACCATGTTTAATTTTGACCTTTTCCACATTAGGACCTATAATTTATTAGAGAGTTTGCCTGATTGGAAGCCCAAAAGTGAGTAAGAAAATAATATTTAAGATTTAACTCTTGGGTTTCCTTTTTTTTAATCTCACACAAGGATCGATGTCAATCCACAAAGATTGACATTGGTCCATATATATCGACATCAGTTGATCTAGATAGGGATCAAAATTAGTTGACAGAGATTGATGTCAGTTTTCTACAAAAACATAACTCTATTTTGACAAAAAATAGCTAATAATATGATCCATGGTTATTTCAAAAGGGTTAGGCAAACAAATATTCAAATCCTCAAACATAGAATGATAATGAGAGAAAATAAGAGAAACCACTGTTAGCAAAGTATCTGCCATACTCTTTTTTTCATAAAGGGACCATGGTTGATTCAATGAGTCGATGTCAGTCTTAGAGAATTGAAATCCATCTGGGAGAATTGACATTGATCTATATCAAATTTTGAAATAAATTAACATCAATACTTGCAACCTGTGTGTTGCTAAAAAATAGAAATACGTGAAAAACAAACCAAAAACATGAATTTTAAAGATTTTTAAGCATCCATTAGTAAAACTAAGAGAAAAATATTAATTTCCTTAGTTGTATGGGATGCTTAGGGTCCCACCATGCATGCCAACATGTGAACTATGAATTTGACATAGAGGGGAGGTTAGTCTTATGTTAGTCTCATAAAACCAATGAAATGAACACAATAATATCATAACACCTCTAGAATAGACGCTAAGGAGAGATTAGGTAATAAAAACTCATTGAAAGCACAACAAAAACATAAAATACGCTACTCTTTTACCTTCTTTGAAGTTTAAAATGACTTGCTCAGCTTGTGCATCAAGAAGTCTTCATCAATAGAGGTTACTTGGCTCCTTCTCTCCTTGGCACCTTGGCTTGTGATTGCTTGGATTCATATTTGAGCATAGTAACACCACTTGATAAGTATTTAAGAATTATAAATCTACATCAAATATCTTGTTGAAGATATTTATTCATAATAACTTTGCACTAAAATAGCTTATGGTTCAATAGACAAGGCCTTATATTTATATCCTTAGGAATTAACTCTCACCCAAGGTGAGTTAAGGTTGAGTTTAGGATTAGAATGGGTTAAAAATAAACCTAGGTGAGTTAAAAATAACTCTAGTTGAGTTAATAGTTGTCATGTAATTATGGTTTGCAACTAATAAGCATGGCTCTCAAATTAGATAGTTTAAGATATTTTCAAAGAGCTTGACAACTCATAAAGGCAATGATTAAAGGCTAGGGTATTTTGAATTTTTGAATTTCCTTTTTTAGATATTCATTAATTTAAAATGAATAATTAAACTAATCATTTAATCTTGTTTAACTTGTTAATTGATTTTGATTAGATTTTTAGCTCTTTCAAGATTTATACAAGTGTGCAAGTGACCCACTTAATAGGTCCATAGGCCAAATTGATAGTTGTCATGATTTAAGGTGATTAAGGATGAACCCATGAGAGGTTATTATTGTATATGATATAATACCCCAAATAGGTATGCATCAACTTGATTTGAGCTTTGATGAATGATGTAGAAGCAAATTTGGGATGTTCAGTGATTCTTAGGCTTAATTTGTAAAGGTTGGTAGGAATCGGTCTAAAGTTTGATTAGGAGCTAGTTGTGGCCATTTTTGTATGTATACATGTCCCAATAGCCAACCAAAAAAAAATAAAAAATCAATCCTAAAAAATACTTAATGATTTAAAAAAAAATAGAAAAATGTATATGCGTCACATATTTGTAAATATAGTCAAAAACATATTTGTTGTTTAATTTCAATTACCCAAACTCAATATATTTTGAGGAGAATATGAAAGTGTATGTGGCCTATTTATTCCAAAAAGTGGGATAAATAATTATTTTTTGACACACACTTATGCTCATATTATCTTACATTCTGATGTTGTGTATGCAAATTATATTGATTTGTTATATAGATATCATATATGCTCTAGCTAACACAAATTTTACAAAGATTTTTTATTTTAAGGATAGTTATTACATAGGTTCAACAAATAACCTAAAAATAAGGGGAATTAATAGGGATTCATCATATAAATCAAGGTATCTTAATGCACTTATAGTATAATTTTTAACACACAAACTCAGAATACATAAATCAGACTCAGGAAAACACAATGGGAAATAATGACACAAAGATCAATTATAGTCACACAAAAATTAGAATAGTCATACATTAGCATCCAAATTAGGATATTAAAACCACATGACACTATTATCCAAGATATGACACTACTGTCCATTAGACTTAGTTTTATAAAATATAGATTGGCCATAAAAATATAGTAAGTAAAATCTATGATTTCATAGATTTAGTTACATTTTACTAATTTTGGCTTAGTTTAGCTCATATTAATACCATTTTAATTATATTGGGGACATCATGTGAAAAATGATCATTCCCATTTTAGTTTAAATACTCAGATATATATTATTAAAACTTAGTCTCTAATCCATATGCTTAGATATCAACTTTGGGGGCATGAGCATAGCACATTATTTCTATATGGTCACTTATACATTGGTTTATTAGATGGATTGATAAAATCCATGTTATTATCTATAATGTACACATCAAACACCATGTTTTAAGTTACACACCATATTCATGACTTACTCCATCTGTAGTGGTTAGCATTATTGAATGGCCCAAATATGCCTAATATACTTGAGTGGCTGTAGAGCTGACATCTCCAGTTACACATCTCTAGTTACACATTTTTAGTTAGATTGAATAGTTTTAGTTTTATATGAATCTACTACACATGGGTAGGTAATGATGGATTCATAGTCTACTAGAGTTCTTGAGGAACCTACATGAGAGTGTTTGATACACCATCGATCTAATCCAAGCTATTCATAGGCTATGATCCACCAAGTAGGGGTGGGAAATGATGGAGTTAAAAATGGATTGAGATATTGATCCACCCACACATATAGATTGGGTAAGACATCAAATAAATCCAATATATTCTTTGATTGATCAATATCTAGATGCTCACACATAATTTGTCACTAGATTTATGCATTAGTTTACGTACCTAGTACGATGCATTTGTTCCTTTCCTCCCTCTTATCTCTTCACTCAATATCACTTCTTTACTCCATTTTTTCTTTGATTTTTATATCTCGTAAGTAAGGATTTATATATGCACATTTAATTTATAGGACATGCAATGGATCATGCTTCACACACTTAGATCCAAATTCATATGATTTGCCTCTTAGTCTAGGTTTGCTTCTTTTTCCTTTATCCTAGTCATTTTGATTTGATGCATTTTTATAATATATGGGGCTAAATGTAATCACCTAAAAATTAAATTTGAATGCTAAGAGTGATACTTGAGACCACCCATCCCTATCTTAGCCCTAGACCTATCTTAGGGCCTATTTTCACACTTATGTAGCCTTTGTGTGGGCCACATGCATCCTTAAAAATATCTAAAGGAGTCTTAGACCCTCATATTGACATCCTAGCCCTTAGTGCCTTAGGTTTTACCACCTAGACATTAACACCATAATAGAGATAGTAGTACCACATGGTGTTAGCATCCCAAGTTTGGTGCTACTATTTTTTTTCTCTTTTTTCTACCAATGAATATCTTTTCAAATATAAGACCACCTAAGGTCAACCTAAACCTCTTTTAATATCCACACAACCACCAAAATAATATATATACATTAATTTTAGCCTATTATCCACTAGATGAAAATTAGATGCTAATTACACATACAAACTCAGAACAAGTTGTGCAAAATCAAGGTTATCAATCCCTATTCTACCCTAATTTTGAATACAACCATCTAAAACATTCCTAATCTTGGATTACTCAATTTTTCAATCTCAAGCATATTTAAAGTAATCAATTCAATATTAATACTATATTCACTTACACTTGCACCAATATTAAGGTGGGGAGAACTACATCAAGCTTGATCCCTCTTTAGATTATTAGTATGTAGGAAACTCTCATCATCGTGGGTGTTGAGTATATCTATCCTAACCTAATAGTAACACACTTTACTACTTGTATCAACCAAATGCCTTAGAAATATGGAGGATTAGAATTTACACATAAAATTAGTCAAAATAGGTCATACACAGAGATCCAAAACTCATGAATGTATGAACACGATTGATAGACCCAAACACAGGTGCACCCATAGGCTTAAAATAATTTTGTACAAAAGACACTACTATAAAAATAGTGACATTAGTGTCATATATTAATACTATTTGAGATGGGTTTTAACACTTGGATCTTATCTACAACACTCAAAACAACCTCTGTCTCAGTTTGTATCCTCTAGATCTTCTGTCTTAGTCATTTTACAACTAGGTTCTTATCTACAATATTTAAATTTATTTTTAGAAAAGTTAAATTAAGTCAATTATATTATAGATTAGTGGTTATATTTATTTCATATTTCTACCTTGATTTACTATACTTAACCATTTAACAACATATAATTTACATTCAATAATTCCAAAAAGGTTAAAAAACATACCACCAATAGATGCATCAATTTGAGACCTAAGATATAGGATTTGATAGATGAGAAAATCATTGATGTGGGTACATATACAAAAATTACAAAAGTGTAACCAAGTGAGAGTAGAAAAATGAAGATATCTTATAATCCTTTCCCTAAGCATACATGCCAATAAATAATAGATAAATTATAAGTGTATTATATATATATATATATATATATATATATATATATATATATATATATATATATATATATATATATATAAGGCACATCCTCCACCAACTTATTATCTTTCTCAGATAGAGGCACACCATCCTTAAAAAACATTATTGGTACATATCACGTTTGAGTTCCATCTAGACCACTTATTACATTCATATAAAATGAGATAATAGATGTTGATTTTGATTTGTACTCTTTATTTATTCAAAAACTTACATTAATCATCAACTTATACATAATGTTATGGTAGTAATGGTTCAAGTGTTAATGTGTGCACTATCACACTTATTTCACATTTTGGATACATAGATAAAGGTATAATTTTTACAATAACATTAATTAAGGGAGTCAATGGATATGTTCAGAGTTCTATTGGTGACATCACATTACCACTATAATTTGGTCCAACACATGTGGCCACCAAGTTTGTTATAGTACTCAGTGTAAGAGTCTTTGATATGTTATTAGGACATCCTTGGGTTCAATAGATTTGTATAATGCCTTTTATAGTACAAAAATGTTTGAAATACACTCTTTTGATAATGAGGCTATCACAATTCATGATATTTCATAAGAATATCCTATCCAACCAAAGGTTATGAGTTCATAATAAAGTTTTCAACTTTACAAGGAGACTTATCCTTAAAAGTCCACTTAGTCGATGATATGTCATAGATTTTAGAGAGCCACTTTTTAATCCAACACATCCTAGATTGGTGTTACATGAAATTTAGAGTGTTACATAAAAAAACCAACATAAAGTTATTATACTACATAATGGGTTTCAAAGAGTCTTAAAGTTCACAATACTAAACAACATACACATGATACTATAGATTATCATCATGATAGTGGTACTTATGTTACAAAGCCAAATCAATTTTTATATTCTGAGTTGAGATCAAATACTTCACAGTGGTATGATAATTTCCATTCGTAAGAGGCCATCCTTCCTATGTTAAATACAAGACCCATTGATTGTGAGGCTCTTGCATGAGTCATTGGTTATTATATTCATTTTTTAATTATATATATTTTAAAATACAAAAATAAAATAAAATATTTCAAAAAGTCTAAAAATTAAGACTTATGTATAACATGTGCAATTTATTTACATTAGTTGATTTGTGCTTCAGTATATTTATTATCCATATCTAGTTTTATATCAAATATGATTCACAAGAGTACTTGAGTGAGTTTAAAACCATAAAGGTTGTCACTTTTAGATGTATTTGTAGGTGGTGATATTATCTTAAGCCCAAAAAATATATCATAGATAAAACCACACTATTCTTGATAGTGATGTACTATGATTTTATCTATTTTAATGGATTTTTCCTAGTGAACACATGCTCTAGTTTATCATATTAAAAATATTTATAGGTCTTATACAACTTGTTTTCATCATAATAAATTCACTAGGGGCATCTTTTAATTAGGTTTTATCACTCTATGACTATTTCTATTGTTCATAATATAATATGTATGCATGATATAAGACTAACCTACAATTATATTATCTAAATAGACTTATAATTGAATAAGGTTGATAAAATAGAGACCATGATACTTAGTTAGTATGGGTAATGGCCAATGAAAACTGTAAATCTAATAGAGGGTTGTCTATGTTGTAAATGCCAATAGAAAAGGGTTCAGAATCCTAAGATTATGAAACAAGGATATATATCTCACTATACCTCTATGAAAGTAAATTTTCAAGTAAATAAAATGAAATTAAAGTAAGCTAAACTAGGGGGAAGGTGACATGGTTAACCAAATGGGGGTCTAGGCAACCTAAATTGAAATATGACAAGTATAATAAATTCTATAGCCACATCAAATTATTTGGTGTAGTGAGAACCTATACAAGGATACATACACATCAATTCACTAAGAAATAAGCAACATATTTCTATTAATTAAGTGAAATAAAGTTAGTATAGGGTCATAAATACTTACTTTAGAGTGGAACTGTTGAGCATCAATCTTTCCCTTGGATCAAGCAAAGATTTATAAAATATATTGTGGGTTGAATATTTTAAATGGTTGGATAAATATATAAGATATCCTTAAATAGGAATCCCAATCATTCTTTCTATTTATATCTAAAGACACCATAAGATAAGCTTCTTCAAGATAAGGTTCTAAACCATAAAATTCTCTAAATATGACTTAGGAAAGAAGTACGAGTGAATGCAAGGTGAATAAAGTGTATATGATTTGATTGGAATGAATTATGACCCCTATATATACTAAATTAATACCCAAAACCAACCCTAAACTTAAACTGATGGTATTGGCCTAATTAATACAGTTGAAAGATGTCAACTGACACAACAATGGTGTCAAACATGTTGATATAATATAAATGTCAGAAGACATGATTAAAATACATTGGGTTGAATGATATAGTAAAATTAAAAAAAGGGCACTAAATAGATGGTATCAACTTGGTTGACATCATAGGATATAAGGTAAAATGACATAAATAAATAAGGATAAGATGGAAGAGGTAAATGGTAAGATAATATGAAGAAGATAGATTAATGATAGGATTGATGTAATCATGATATGGTATTAATATCTCACACAAAAGTCTATGAGATTACCCACCCATTTCCTAGTAAACCCTTTAAGGTGCACACTTAGGGAAAATGATGCCCAACTATAGGTTTGAAGTACTAAAGGAGTAGTCATAAGGTCTTATTTTCCAAGTTATAAGCTAGGTCACTGTTGTACTTATTTTATAGACATTCAATGATTCACACACAAGCCAACATGTAGGGGAGAAATACATGAGCATGAGGCCCTCTTCTGGAGTATTGGCTATGTAGGCAACACCCTTTGACATCAAGGTAATTATGGGTCAACTTGACACCATCTTCCAACTAACCCATTTTCCCCCAAGGTCACATTGAAGATGGGAAGTTGTTAGGAAATTTAGATTTTACATTGTGTAAATTTGGGTATTTATCAAGAGGTAAATAGCAATAGATTAGTTAATTAGTAATTGGTTAATCAAAATATTGTTATATAACAATATTATGATATAGGTTAGAATATATATTATTGAGATATATTATTTATATTATTATAACAATATATTGTATTTAGTGGTTTGCATAATCATATGATTCTAGGTGAGATAAATTACTGGAGAAATTATAGGATCATATTCCTATATATTTGTAATGTGTCCCAAATGATTATTAATTAGAATAGAAGATAAAAAAATATTGTTGTGTTGAAATATTTTTTTGTGTGTTCGACTCAATCTCACAATGCATGAGTTAATTATTTGCATATAGCTCTTTGAATTCATAATAATGATATTAGAGTAGTTCAATGGAATATTGAACATTTTAAGGGGTAGTTATTTGATTTTCAATCACCCCTAAAAATGGTAGTACACTATGTAATGTTGAGTGATAAATAAATAGGTTATCTTAGTGTAGAATAGTTTCTACAGTCTTATGTCAATACATGCATATTCCATTCCATTCATCTACTATTCATATTAGTTACTATTCTACTATCACATATCTTTAGGGTATTATGATCCATGTGCATGTTCTCTATGGATTGAAATACTTTGGCGTACCACTAAAAGGTATAATAGAAAGGGGAATTTTTTATTTTTTGACCTACATAAAAATCTATTTGGCTTAAAATTATACTAGTGTCAAGGAAATTACTCTAGATCTATTGTACTAAGCTTTATGTTAAATCAATAGTCTCATGTTCTATTCATTTATTTTTGATAATGTTGTATAAAATAGATATGCTTGAGACATTAATGTGCATCACTAATTTTTTTTTGCTTCAAAATTATAGTTATGCCACATTTGATGCATATAGAAGTGGGGGTCTATGAAATCATGTTATTACAACAACAACACACTTCAGTTACATTTTACTATAGTGCATCACCATTTTATTGAAAAATAACCATTAGAGCATTAACTTGGTGAACTAGTGATATCAACACATCAAAGCTATGAGTCATGTCTTTGTATTATGTGTCAGTATTAAGTTTAAGTCTTATATTTATAGTAAAAAGAGTCATTCAATCCATGGTATTTTGAATTTTATTTGAGTCATGTCTTTTAAAGTTTGTTGAGTCTTATGTTATATTGTTTTAATATTCAATATGGTTAGTAGATTGTTGAAATCATATATGTATCTTTCAATAGTTTTACTTTGGTCTTTCTAGCATTAAATATGGTCAAAGATTAATAATGTTTGTAATTCCTTTTATATTTGGTAAATTTATAATTAAGTCTAAATATGTACCAAAATCATTTAATTAGGATTTTTATAATTAATATATGTCATCATGTTATGAGTTGAAATTATAAAAAAGAGTCATTTTTTTATAATTGAGTCGTCAAAAATTCAAAAATGTCAAAGTTGTTTAGGTTTAGAGTCATAGATGCATTTTCAATTGTATGCAACATCCACATTATAGGGGGATATTTCCCTTATAAAAATCATGTACCTGAGCTACATCAACATACCAACTAAGTGAGCAATGTCATACTGGAGGTTGGAGGATACATGGAGGATGGAGGTCTTTCAATGACCTCTCATCAGTCACCAATGATGAGGCTGTACCAATGATGTGGTGACATTTTGTGTGGTGTGTTTTTTTAATATAGTTTCCATTGTGTGCTTGAAAAATAAGAACAAAAGAATAATGCCTATTCATGTAATGTAATTTGTGTGTAAATTCCAAATATGATTCCCTCATGTGAAAACATTGTGAAAAGATAGAAATCACCAATGTAAGTCAGTTCATGGATCTTGAAAGTCTTTGTGGTATAGATAAAAAAAACCATAAGAGGTGAATAATGTTTTGGCAATAGATAGGAGAGAAGCTACTATGTAGATCTTATGACTACCTTACTTATTTATGGAGATGACCCTCAGTGACAAGTCCATTGTTGTCATCTAAAGTAAATATGAGATACGTTCCTTCACATAATAGTGGTCATGTGTATCAAGATTGCATCAGTGGTATGTAAAACTATGAGTATGCAATGGCATACAAATCTATTCATGCCAATTCTTGGAGGTAGATGGTGTTCCTATAAATGTCAAGGTTTGTGGTAAAACTATAAAATCATGGGAGGAGTGAGGCTCTCTTTATATCAAGGTCATGAGCCAAATAGGGCATGCGACAAGGGGTGAGCATACTACACACAAGAGTGAATGTTTTTGCACCACGTAAAAACTATGGGGGGGGGATGTTAGGAAATATGGCTTTTACATTGTTTAAATTTTGGTATTTACTGAGAGGTAAATATAAATAGATTAGTTAATTAGTAATTTGTTTATTAGAATATTCTTATATAACAATATTATGATATAGGTTAGAATATATATTGTTGAGATATAATGTTTATATTGTTATAACAATAGATCATATTTAGTGTTTTGTATAATCATAAAATTTTAGGTGAGAGAAATTAGTGGATAAATTATAGGAATCATATTCCTATATATTTTTAATGTGTCCCAAATGATTATTAATTAGAATAAAAGATATCAAAGTATTATTGTGTGTTGAAATAATTCTTTTTGTGTTTAGCTTAATTTCACAGTGCATGAGTTAATTATTTTCATATAGCTCTTTGAATTCACAATAAAATCTAGGGTTTTTTCCATTTCACTAGGAGTGATATTATATGACCTAAATATGAATACACCAAAATGAAGGTGAAGCCAAACCCAAAAGCATCTAGGTGGTTGCATCCTATTTCAGTTGATATGTTGAGTGTTATCATTGATGTCATGTGTTTGTGTATTGTAATTGATGTTAAGAAGGATTAGTAATGTAAGATTTGTCTTTGATGTCATTTAATTTTATTGAGGTCATTAATGTCAAAGGAAGATTAAGGTCAAGTGTTGATTCACAAGGTTTAAGAAGGTGGAAATGGTCATTGGTATGAGGTTGATTGTTTAAGTTTGCTAGTGTGGATTTGAGTGATCTAATAAAGTGTATAGCGAACACATATGAGGAATTATCAGTTAAATTTCCTTGGTGAAGGTCTTAAAGGATTAATGATTTTAGAGAGATAATTTGAAGATAATTAATGTCTTTTGAATTTATGTCTTGTGTGATTAAGAAGGCTAGTTCAGTCTTGGTAAATAACCTATATGGTTTGAGAATTATTGATCAAAGGATAATAACAAGAGATGTTTTGGATCCTATCTTAGATTTTTGGAGATTATTTTTGAGTTATATAAGTATTTTTAAGGTCTTAAAGTGGTATGGTGCCTAGTAGGTCTGTTTGATAGACTAGTTCTTAAGCATGGATATGGCTTGTAGAGACATGGTGAAGTGGTATGTGACAAGGAAACCAAGTGACAAAGTGAAATGAGAGAGAATTTAAAGGAAAACTGATGACTCTTATGTGGTTAATGTCAATTCTTAGCATATGGTATGCATGTTTTTGTACTTTTTCTTGAATGCAAGGTTCTTGAGAAGGCTTGTGCATGAGATGCCTAGTTTGGTGCAATAAGGATCATGGTGGATCTATGATATGAATACATAGAGGTATAAGAGGATGTATGATAAAATTTTAACATGAATATGAGGCATTTATCACCCAAGTGTGTTTCAAAGTGAGCCTAAAATGGTAAGACCTATAGAATACCATGCAATTAGACTAATCATAGACTCTACGTAACCTAATGAGGAGTATTGGGGTGTTATCAAGACCAATAAAGGATGAAAATTAGTGTTATATCATGTGATAAGTTGAATTAATATGTTTAAAAGGTAGATAATCTTTCAGAGGAGGTTTCAAGTCCAGTTCATGGCTTATTCATTTGCATGAAGAGAATGAGTGAGAAGGTAGAGGCTTGATAGCATAGTGACTTGAGTAGACTTAGGCTTGTGAGTAGATGTGTGGTAGTGGTTGAGCATGGTATAAGGCTTTATAGCATGAGAGTGAGTTTTATATTTCATCTACAATGGTAAGAAGGTTAGTTTCAAGGCTTAGAGTGACTTGTAGGTCAAGACCTAATGAGTAGAGAGAGAGAGAGAGAGAGAGAGAGAGAGAGAGAGAGAGAGAGAGAGAGAGAGAGAGAGAGAGAGAGAGAGAGAGAGAGAGAGAGAGAGAGAGAGAGAGAGAGAGAGAGAGAGAGAGAGAGAGAGAGGCTTAATGAGGGTTCATGCTTAGTTTCCAAGGCAATTGTGATCATGTGATATTTTTTAGAGGTGTGATATGTTGTTTCAATCATGTTCATAAAATTTTAAGTCAAATTTTGAAGGAAAAATCATGAAAAAGTGGATTTGAGGTCTCTTGAGTGCTAGAATGACATGTTATAGACCTAAGAATGATTTTTTCATGCTTGTTGGCTCACAAATACTTTGCATGGAATAATAGGTAGTTAATGGTAGTTGATAAATTTTTTTAGGTGGATTCTCTAGGCATTAGTTTTTAGAATGAGGGATAATCCTTTATGAACAATTACTAAGAGTGGAAACTAGTTTTTAGTGCCTTATAACCCTAAGTTAAACCCAATTTTAGAGATATGATTCAAAAGTGATCATAATGGTTTGGAAAGGTTAGTGTGATGATTGGATATTATATTAAACTCTCTCAATCACCTCTAAGTGGCATTTTTTAGAGAGAGGAGAGATAAAATGATTAATTATAGGTATATTTATAAATAAGTTTATGTAGTTCTCAAAAGTTGCATTGAATAGAAGAAGTGAATGGATGGAGAGAGAAGTTAAAGGACCATATTTTATGTCAATGAAGTTTTTAATATAAGATATAAACTTTTTGTAAATATTTTTGGTCTTTTAAGTGAGCCAGTTGCTAACTAGTCTTGTAGTGAAAAATGTGTATTTTTAGAATTATTATTGTTGAATCCCTTTGAATGGTAGATTTTTGCTCCTGTGTGATTGATATTTTTTTTTGGGAATTGTGTTTACTATTAATGCCTTGGATAGAGTTTTAAAGTTATTTTAAGTGTTTAATAATTTGGTCACAAAGTTGCCTATCTAGTTCAATGAAGACTAGGAGAGAGAGGGTCATGGTTTGGGTATACAAGACAATGTTTTGCATTAGAACATATGTTTTTTATTTTATATGTTGTTATGGAAGTTTCATATGAGGTTTTTAGTGAATAATTTGTCATATAAATTGCTTATACTGATTTTTGAGGTCAAATTGCTAATAATTGGGTTTTGATCAAATTGACAATTCTGAGTGAGATTTTTAATGAGGTGTTTCTTGTGATTAAGGAATTTGACTCAAGAGGGAAGGTTAGTATAGTGTTATTTCCAATTTTTTTTAACTAAACACACTATAAAGATAAAATATCTAGGCCTAGATCATGGGGGGAGCTTAGTGAACAAACCAATTGAAAACACAACTAAAATGCAAAGAAATGGCAACTTTCCTTACCTTCCTTGATTGCTCCAAGAGATATCTTTATTGGATTTCTTGGATTGTGCTTACAAGATATTTATAAATGGGGCTTGGATATCTCCATATCCTCTTGACACCATAGTTGGCTTGATGGCTTGACTTGACTTTGGCATTATAATACTATATTTACATTCATGCTCAAATTCCTGCATAATATCTTTACTCTATCCAAGCTTTCATCATGAAGAGCTCTAGGCTTGATTTTATAGGATTTGAAATGAATTTAAATGAGTTAAATCTTATCATTTATTTGCTTAGATAACCCTAGTAGGGTTAATAGGTGTCCAAAATCTCATGATAAACATGAATAGATATTTTGAGATATTTTGCATTTGGATAACTCACAAAAGGTAATGATTAGCTTTTTAGTATGTTCATTGATATTTGAATTTTCATTTTTAATAATTTATTTATTAATCATGATTAAATTTAATTAAGATTTGATTTTTAATTAATCTTTTTTAGGACTTTGCACATTTTCCAAGTATTTAATTAATTCAATGTATGCATTTACATGATTTGATTGATTTATGGACCAAATTGATTTATTTACATGGTCAAGAAGCCAAATTTGAGACTTATATAAATTCTTAGGCTAGATGTTCAATGGTTGGTAAAAATTGTTCTAAATTCAGGTATGAATCCATTAATGGCCAAATTTTAGGTGTCTATAGCTTTCCCCTATTTGGGAAGATGTTATAATTTGTAGGCATAATAATATCTTCTCAAATAATGAGAAAAGGCTTTTATGCCAAAAAAGAGATGATGGTTGAAGAATAAGCTCCTGACAATGTTTGGGAAGCCTAGGATGATGTCCCCTTGAGGGAGTGGCCATCATATTTTTTGATGGATGGTCCCTTGAAAATAAGAAAGAAGAAAGCTGGAATTAACCCATGGGTGATATTAATCCAAATGAGAAAATGCTTGCATGCATTGGTTTAAAAAGGTACTGATTTGCTCAAAGGCAATTATAATCAGGAATAAAACTCCAAATAATAATTTTCCCATAGGTGGTTATAATCATTAAGATGACTTATATTGGATATAAATGATGTTTGATATGGTTGTACCCAAATAGGGTGGATTGGAAAGCATAACTCAAGGATATAACCTGTTGCACAGATTAAAGATGAGTGGTTGCAAATGTAGATGTAATGGTCTAATGAATAAAGAATAAATACACAACCAAGCATACAAGGATGCAAAGTGATGAAAATATTGAATAAAATAATAAGATGATCATTGGAAATGATTTAGTTGTACCTATTAATGTGGATATGCACGTCCTTATAAGCATTGATACAATTAAAATGGTTAATGGGTTAATTTGATCAAGATGGGTGGAAGGATTTTACAAGGTACCAAGGAGAAACTTCTATACCTCCATTACTTGTATGACCTCTTGAGCTTTTTTTTTTGTAGCACATGATGGTAGGCATCATGATAGAACACCATGTGGAATTAGCTGAAATATGCACAAGGACTGACTCCCAATCCAATAAATAATTAAAAATAATGTACCAATGATAAAAACCATGATGATGTTGACGTATGAATATGGATGGACTCAATAATACTGCACAAGGAATCACCCAATGAATTCATATAAAATAAGTTGAGGAAATAGTGCTAAAATCAAACAAACATGCAAGTGAACAAACAAACAAATAGAAATCCTGAAAATAAAAGCAATAGAAAACATCCTACAATAGGTTCTCCCTTCTAGGTTGGTTTAAGGATAACTGACTAGGCTTAGATAAGATAAATGTTTATGGATTTTTAAATAGTATGAATGTTTCTGTAATTTTGGAGTATCTCAACCTGATTAGGAATCATGAGATACTACACAGTCTAAGCTCACATATGGTGAGAGCATGTAAAACTTGAATAGATGCTCATAAAATGGATAGAAAGTGTTGGACAAGGGGGATTGAGATGACCCCAAAAATAATTAATAATGATCCACATAGTCCTAAAATGGCCTTAGGTTATAGTAGTTCCACCTTATAATAGAGGAATCTGACTAGTGTAGTAGCCAATTCAAACAAAATAGGCATAGTTGGTATGATGGCATAGTACAACATAGGAATGGCTAGTTGGTATGTCAAGGAATAATAAACAAATATTTCCCTAGTTTTCCCATAATTAGTTATAACTATGATATAACTGATTAGGTCAATGATAGTAATTTGCCCATAGGTGGTTATAATTAGTAGCAAGACCAGTGAACACTATTTTTCCCTTGTAGGCAGATATAATCAATCTCACATAAATAAACATGATAAGAGGGGAACAAGAAACAAAGGATGCAACTACCAAACTTCTATCATATGACTCTAAAATACTACCTTTGTCTAAAATGCTTAAAAAAACTACTAAAATTAATCTGATTCTTCATGTTGAAAGCATGAAACTAATGGAGGAACCAAGGTCAAATAGGATAGGATAGGATGGAGCAAAACATGATTAGGTTGATAGATAGAATGGTAGGTTAGATAAATGATAAGATAGTGATAGGATCATAGAATGATAGGATGATAAAGAATAATGTTGAGATGGTTACCACTAAGTGGTAAGGTGACTAGTTGGGTATGCGACAATGGAAAAAATAATGGTAAATGAAATGGTATGGTACATGTTTTTGTTTGGATGATGATTGGTTTTAGGTTTGGATGTGTTTGGCTGGTTTTGGATTCTATTATTCTTACTGATGGGGAGATACACATCCTAATCAATAAATGATACAAACATAATACTCAATCATGTTAATTTATAGCCCACACCTCATCTAAATATTTAATCTATCAAGAACTAGCTATAGATTTAGATGTTAATGATGTTGTTGTGATATTCATTGGTTATTGATTATATTTCCTTCAAATGTTGAGAAAAGGTAACTTTGTAACCTCTATAAATAAAAGTGTGGCCATGGATGGAAAACATGGATACATGTTGATTGATAGGTTTATTTTTGAAATGGATTGGTGGATGATAATGTAATGAATGATGGTGGGGAAATAAATGAAGATTAGGATTTTCAGGCACACACAATGTTGTTGATTCTAGATTTGACATAAATTTATATGTGATGGGGCTGAAAACTTTTGAATATTGTCTATAATACCACCAATTTTTTTTTTGTTTGGGCCTAAGAGTAGCTACCATCTGATTAGGATGTAGATTAAAAAGCTATTTTTATTTTGATAATGTCTTCATCAAGAAGTGAAGGACTACTATGATAAGTTATTGGTGCATCAATGAGGTTTTCATTAATGAATTTATCTTGATTGTCCCATAGTACCTTCAAGAAAGTTTCACTAAGGAACATTGAATTTTGACTTTGATTTTCTTCTAGTGACTTTGAAAAGGATTCACTAAAAGATGACGAGTTTGAAATTTGATTATCCCCTGCACCTCTAAAAAGGTTTCACTAGGAGCTTTTTCTTCTTCTACATGAATTTGGTCTTATCCTCCTTATTTTCCTTCAAATGATATGTCACCGTGGATGTAGTTCAACAAGGTATGATTATGTTGGTCCCAATTGACACTTATGGGAGGTGGAATGTCAATGTAATGAATATGATGGTTGGTGGTAATGAAATGGGATGAGGCAAAATAATCCTTGTAGAAGAGACTATAAAAAATTGTGTTGATGCTGAAGTAATCATCCTAAAAAATTGTAGAAGGATAAAAAATGTATTCAAATTGATCTTCAAGGCATGTGTAACTAATATTAGAACAACCAAAAACATATTTTTATTCCAAATTTAATTCTAAATCAATGGACTTTAAATCTAATGTTGAGACTGATGTTAATTATACTTTTGATGCTAAATCTGATGTTGGTTCAAGAATAAAACCTGACTCTAATTTTGATTCTTCATATAGTGTGGATGTTGCTATAATGATGTTGTGTTGAATGCTTGGTATTAGACAAGTAACAACTTGTGATAACATGGTGGGCTCCATAGATATTTATTTATCAAAATGAGATTCCTCAAGGATGGGGAAAAGGTAAAGAGACAACTCCTCATAGACTGACTTGTAATAATGAGGCTCTTGAAAAATAGGCTAATAGTTGAGGTAATGATTTACCCAAAGGAAATTATAATAATTAAGAAGTGACTCAATAAAGACTAACTCATTAGAGTGAGACTCCTCGACAACATGTATAGAATTGAAATTTGATTCATCACAGGTTGACTTATCACAAATGGTTAGTTCAATAAAAACATATTCGATTGGTTGGTTTTCTTGGTCTTGGTTTATAATCAGTTGTAAAATACTAGTTTTGAATACAACTTGATCCTTGAATGATTGGCTTGGTTGGGGTATTGATTAGATTGGTTGAGGTATGGATTGGCTCAGTTAGGGTTGTGATTAGATTGGTTTGGGTATTAATTGGATTGGTTGGATAATGGTAGGGCATTATAGAGTGTGATTTATCACATGAGCCACATGATGAAGTCCTAAAATGGTAATGATAGGGAATTATGGAGCTTGATTACTTGCATAAGCCAAAGGATGAGGTCCTACAATGATAAGGGGAGTTAATTGTGGATCTTGATTACTCACACAAGCTAAAGGATGAAGTCCTAAAATGTTAGTGATAGGGCATTACAAAGCTTGATTGCTTATACAAGCCAAAGGATGAGGTCTTGGTATGATAAGTTTAGGGCATTGTAGAGCTTGATTGCTCACATAAGGTAAAGTATGAGGTCTTAGAATGATAAAGGTGGGGTGTTATGGAGCTTGATTGCTCATATAAACTAAAGGATGAGGTCCTAGTATGATAAGTGTAGGGCATTGTGGATCTTGATTGCTCATATAAGCCAAAGCATCTAAGTCCTCCTCAAAAATAATATCATCCCAGTTGGTAACTTTATTTGGATTGTAAGAAATAATTTGAATTTATTCCTCAAATAGATCATGATTGAGTCAATTTATTTGGCCATTCTATCATAAATTGGATTGTATGTGACTCCACCATAAGTGTAGCTAGACATATCCACATTAATGAAAAAATATATGAAATAAAGAGGTGTTAGAGTTCTAAAAACTCTAAAAATAATGTCTAAACGATAAAATGTTCAAAATTCATCTAACATGGTCAAAAAGGGGTGGAGTTGTATCTCCAAACAATGATCTAAAAGTGGAGTTGTATCTCCAAAATGGTCTGTGCTAAAACTTGGAATAAAATAGTCTAACATCAAATGTCTAATGTTAAATGTCATACACAAAAAATGTCAAGCATCTGAATAAAAACTAGCATGTCAAAATTTATGTCCAAAGTGTTCCAAATAGGTCTAAACTAGGAAAGGGAAATGTTGTTAGGTCTTTTGTCTAAACACGGAGTCAAAAGCTAGGCCTAAATAGGCTGTGATATGACTTTTGGCCAAACATGGTGTCAAAATATAGTCTTTAAACAAAGATGATGATGATATTTTAATCTAAAAAACTTGAAACACTTTGACATAAATGTGACACATGAAATCAAACATAAACATGGTCATTTGGTATAAGGCACAAGGCAAAAGGCATTTGGAAAAAGGTTGTGTTCTCCTAAATAAAGGTATAAAAAATGATGATGGTAGGATCTATGATCAAATAATCAATAGTTTTCAAATTTGGGTAATTGATTAACCTAAGTTACGTAACCCAAAAGATAAATATATATGTATCAACCCCTATGAAATAAGACTTAAACAAAAATCAACCAATGTTTAAATTCAAACTTGGAAAAGTTAATTAAAAGCTCAAGTTTTTAAAACTTGGGCTTTAGTTGACCAAATAAGCTATATAAATTCAAATAACATGACTGTGTTAAATGAAAATCTAACAAGGCTCAAATGATTGGTTTTGAATAATGATAAGCAAGACACACGACAAGATAATTTTTTTTGAAACAATTTGGGCAATGTAAAGATGTTAACATTCCCAAAATATGTGATAATGGTTATGTTTCAAAGACTTCTAAGGCACAAACTTGATAATGATTTGGGAAGTATAATGTTACCTATCTCAATCAAGTGCCACACTTAATGTTTTGACACAAAATTTTGTTATGTTAAATCAAGGTGTCAAATAGATGGTATAACACCTCTTCAAATAATAGAGTGATGTTGGACACAAGACTCATTCATGACATATTTTTAAAAAAAAAAAGTTTTAACACACCAAATAATACAACAATAAATGACAAAAATAAAACTAATTATATCATCCTAAATCCTGTCAAAGTGTGGCAAAGTGGGGTTCACTAAAAATTATAAATTTTTGATCATCTAGATTGATCCCATATGTATACTCTTTCACGTATGCACATAAGATAAGAAACACATCAATTGATTCCTCATCAATTAGCTTATTGTGAAAAGGTCTTGTCTTTTTCATAACCACTACATCCATCACTTACTCAGTGTAGTGCAATGTCCAGATTGATCATACATCCTGGGCTTAACCTACCACTAATGAAGATGCTTTAACTACTCAAACCACCATCCTAGTGGGATGATCCCAATTTTTATACCCCACCATGGAGAGGGGTTGAAACACTATTGGGAGATGGATCCCCAAGTCAATGATTCCCTAAAGAACTTGAAAGAGGTAATGACATCCCCTTCACAAGTTAAAATGCATGAAAATAAAAGACAAATAGAAAGACTTTAGGATTTAGTTTAGATCACCCAATACTATGTGAGTTTTGGGGAGAGCATAGGCAAATTTATTTCTATGCCTTGGAATAGGCACTAAAATGCAATGTAAAGGCACTTTTTATCTCACAATTTCCATATAGGGGATGGGGGAGAGCATACATATACTATCCTTTTTGTGAAATAAACACACAATAAAAAATTTATAAATAATTTACAGGTGAAGATTGATTTTAAGCACCAATTTAAATGTGACATTTGTTAACTACTAAGAACCTTGTATTAAGTTTTAAAATGGAAAGAATTAAACAAAACCAAATGAAGTAAAAATATCTAGGTTCATTTTAAGACAAAATTTCAAGTGTTTAAGATTTGTCTTAGGAATTTAAAGCACCAATTGGAAATTTTTAAGACTTAAGACTCATTTTAAGCACTAAAAATAAATTTTTTCTAAGACTTAACCAATCCTATATTCTTTTTAAGTACCAATATCCAAATGTGTGAGATTGAACATGCTCATTTTAGATCCAAATTCAAATGTGTATGATTGGACTAAATTCTTTTTAGAGCCCAAATTGAAATGTGTGATTAATAAAAACTTTCAATTTTTTATTCAAACCAAATTTTCAACTTGAAATTGTTAGATAATAACCCCCTCGTTTAAATCACTTTTGGTTGTGAGCAAAAAAAAAATATAAATAACTAATATCAGTTGATAAGGACCGAGATTGATGGCCTAAACCCGAAGGCAAAACAAACATAATGCACAAATGTTATTTAAATCAATGTTAGAACCAAAACTTAACAAAACCTTCAATAGGATGATTAAACAAAGAAAACATAATTCAATGAAACCAAGAAATAACAATTAGAAACTTTAGAAAGATTCAAACTCCTATTTCAAGATTTTTTGAAAAAATTATGAAAATTGAAGGTACATTGATATCATATTTAAAAAATTTAGGAGAAAACACGTTTTAAAAAAATCATCAGAAATAGAGTTCATATGACCCCGAATGAAGCTTTACAAGATAACCTATTAGCTTGCTATCTCAGGTCGTAGGTTATCACACAAAAATTTGTGAATGGAATTTTCACCTTTCTTAGTTAGCAAGATCATATTTTGACATGACAAATGCTAGTGAAATGATCTAGAAGTATTTAAGAAAAAATTTATTTGGTACAAGTCCCACTGGGTGTGCCATTTATGATCAAGGAATTTTACACAAGAGAGGAGGTTAGTATAATGTTAGTTATAAAAATAATGAACTCAACACACTAGCAAGCTAACATCTCTAGGCGTAGAACATGGAGGTAGATTAGTGAACAAAAAATAAAAAACACAACTAAAATGAAAATAAATGACAACTTTTATTACCTTCCTTGATTAATCTAAGATATATATTCATTGGCTTGCTTGGATTGTGCTCAAAAGATCTTCATCTATAGGGCTTGGCTATCTCCATCTCCTCTTGACACCATGGTTGGCTTGATGGCTTGGCTAAATTTTGGAATTATAACACTATGTTTGCATTCATGCTCAAATTCCTTCATAATAACTATACTCTATCCAATCTCTCATGAAAAATAAAGAGCTTTAGGCTTGCTTTTATAGGCTTTGAAATGACTTGGAATGACTTAAATCTTATCCTTGGTTTTCTTAGTTAACCCCATTATGGTTAAGAGGTGTCCAAAATATCATGATAAACATGAATAGATAATTTGAGATATTTTGCATTTGGACAACTCACAAAAGGTAATAATTATCTTTTAAGGATATTCATTGATATTTGACTTTTTCTTTTTAATAATTGGTTTATTTTCTCATGGATTAATTCAATTAGAATTTAATTAAGATTTGATTTTTAATTAATCTTTGTTAGGATTTTGCACATTTTTCAAGTATTTAATTAATTCAATGTATGCATTTACATGATTTGATTGATTTATGGGATAAATTTAATTATGTGCATGGTTAGGAAGCCAAATTTGAGACTTATATAAATTCTTAGGTTAGATATTCAATGGTTGGTAAGAATTATTCTAAAGCTGGGTATAAAGCCATTGGTGGCCAATTTCAGATGTCTACATTCCTGAGTCATTGGATCCTAATAGAAGATGTACAATGGATTTGTTGATGAACCCAAGGTCATGAAGTTTCCATCCATATATGGTTTTTTCCTAGAATGTGTTTCTATAGGTTGTATGAGCTTCATCTTTGAAGACAATGTTTTTGAGGTAATTACGCCTAATAGGTCTTAAAGGCCTAATTATGATTTCAAGGTGTGATCAAAGGATATATGAATTATTAATCATAGAGGAGGTTGATTAAGGTTACTAGTTAAGTGTTTTAAATGTTTGAGTTCATTGGTGAGGGTAATTCAGGCCATAGAGGTTCAAGTTGTTCCATGGAGAGGATAGACCTAATGCATTAGGTCTCTATTAGGCCTAAAAGAAGAATGAAGTCTAAATGTGTTTAGTAAACCTAATGGTGATATTATTTTTATTTATTCCTATGTGTAACATGTCCTAAGACATGTTTTGTGATTGACCTTGATGGATTATTTTCTTGTCTAACCAAGAGTGTGAGTGATCTAGTGATTGGTATAAGAATAAGGCCTAATAGGCCTATTTGATAAGTTAAATATTTGGGGAGAATGAGTGAATAAAATAGAAGATTCAAGAGCTCAATAAGGTCTAATTGACCATCATATAGGTGTAGAGAAATAGGTATGAAGATCTAACTATTTTTTTTTCATGAAGAAAAGGTCATATGACCTAATCAATTTTAAAGAAGTACTTGTTGAGTAAAGAAGCCTAGAGGCTATTTTGAGAGGGATAAAAGGTTGAGAAGAGATAAATGAGTTTATTTTATTTTGAGATAATATCAAGTATATATCAAATATGTGTTCTTGATATATGATAATGAGTTGAATTTAGATAGAGTAGATAGAGAGTTGAAGAAGAGGTCACCATCTATTGGTTGAGCAACAAGGTGTCTTGAGGTGATCAAGTTGGTCTTGGATGAATTGGTGCTTTGTCAAGAAGGAGTAAGACCTAAATTGAAATTTTGTGCTTGTATAAGTGTTATTGAAGTGGTTGAGTTAGCGTTGAGTCACTTAGGGGGTTGGTGGCTCCTTGCAAGTTGGTGCTTACTAAAGACTAGTTGAGTAGGTGCTTGGCTAGGTAGGGGTTGGTACTCTTTGTGGGGTTGATGATCCTTATAAAGTTGGTTATTCACTAAAATTGATTAATTTATTATAGTATTTTAGTCTAAGTTGTGTTTTAGTGGGTTTTTTCCCTATGAGGGTTTCCCATATAGCTCGTGTGTTTATGTGTTATGTTCTTGCTTCATGCTCATATGAATGGTTCTAAATGCATTATTTAATAACTATATTGGTTTGAATGGTTAATGAATGATAAGTGGATTTGAATAAAATTTATGAAAAATGATTCATCCCCTTCCTCCTACCCCCTCCCATCTACTAGTGGTTGTGCTTCTAAAAATTGATATCAAAGTTAGTCCTTTAGAGTAGGCCTAATAGCCTAAAATAAATTATAGAAGCACATGTATGGATAGTTGTCAAGTTTAAAGAGAAATGTTGAAGAATCTTGGAGGCAAGAAAAATTCATCTGAGTGAAGAAGGAGAAGACAAAAGGGATGAAAATATTATAAAATATCTTAAAGATCAGTTAGGGGTTGCAAATTCAATCCTAAGATCAAGTTAAGAAGGGTATAAACATGAAGTCAAATCCAATTAGGAAACCCAATGCTATGAGATTGTTCATGAGCTCCAAGATTAGGTGTGTATGGAAAGAAGATATATAGCATTCTTGAAGAGATTTTCATTATGGATTGGTATACAAGACTAATGTGTTCATGAAGACAAGTTTATTTTGTTGCTTTAGAGTTGGAAGTGTTGTTGAAAGTTCATGAGAGGTATGTAGAAAATGAATATAATTGGTTGTGACACTGGTCTATGTTGAGGTTTGGAATTGGTTTTAAGAGGCTTGAGGGAATTTGAGGATTTCCTATTGATTCAAATGGATTAATCAAGCTATGAAGACAAAGGAAAGTTTTTTTAGTTTGTGTCAAGAATGGGATAACATCAAGAGTTTGATCTATATTCTCTAGTCATATCAAGGAAGGTAAGTGTTCTTATATCTATGTCTATTTTCTTGAGGTTTTCATAAATTTAGGGGAGCATAATTTAAGTATATATATGGTGAGATCATCTATGGGTATTTAGTCTAGAATAAGTGATTTCCATGGATATCAGAATGAGAAACAATGATCAAATTGAGAGAAGTATATGTTTGAGTTCAAGAGCTTGTTAAAGGGGGTTGATTGTGTAAGAATGTGAGTTTCAAGTATGCATAGTGAGATCGGGTTAAAATTTATGTGTGTTATTATGATTGTACCAAGTTTAGGAATAAAGGTATAGCTTGTTGTATGTTCACATTATTCATTTTAGTGTATGAAGGCCTATGATGGTTTGGGAAAGCTTGAAAGGAGAACATAGTCTTAGGGGGAGCTTTGTAGCTCTATGTTGAAAAGTTGTCTACTTTAGTATATATGAACCTAAGGTGCATTTTTGTCAGTAATTTAATTGATGATTATGGAGTACAGGTCCAAGGATCAGTTGGTATTAAAAAGAGGGAGAAAATTTGTTTGTAAAAGACCCTTTGTCATTAATGTCAAAGGGGAAGAAAGTTCTTGATGGCCAAAAGTTTGCATGGGAGAAAGTTCATGATGAAAATATTTTAGCTTGAGAGAGATAAGTAGCCTATTAAGATAAGTTTTAGAATGATTAGTTAATTTATGGTTTACCATAAATGTGGTTTGTCATCAATGATAAAGGGGGAGATTGTTGAGTATTGTCATTGATGTCACATGTTTGTGCACTATCATTGATGTCCAGAAGGATCAATAAGGTAAGAGTTGTATTTGAGGTTATATACTTGAGGTCATTAATGTCAAAAGAAGATTGAGTTCAAGTTTTTATTCATAAGGTTAAACAAAGTGGTAATGGTCATTAGTATGAGGTTGATTTTTTTAGTTTACTAGTGTGAATTTGAGTGATCTAATAGAGTGTCTTTTAAATATGTATGAGGCATTATCAGTTTCATATCCTTGGTGAAGGTCTTCAAGGATTTATGAGTTTAGATAGAGACAATTTGAAGACAACCCTTGGTGATGGTCTTTAGGGATTTATGAGTTTAGAGAGAGAGAATTTGAAGACAACTAATGTCTTTTTTCTTCATGTCTTTTGTGATCAAGAAGGCTAGTACAGTCTTGGAAAATAACCTATATTGTTTTAGAATTATTGGTCAAAGGATAATAATGAGATATGTTGTATATCCTATCTCAGATATTTATAGATGAGTTTTGAGCCACAAAAGGAGTCTTGAAGGTCTCAAAGTGGTATGGTGAATAGCAGGTCTATTTGATGGACTAGTTCTAAAATATGGATATGGCTTGTAGAGACATGGTGAAGTCGTATGTGACAAGGAAACTAAGTGAAAAAATGAAATGAGAGAGAATTTGAATTAAAATTTATGATTCTTATGTATTTTATGTCAAGGATTAGTACATGGTATGTATGTTTATGTACTTGTTGTTGAATGCAAGGTTCTTGAGAAGGATTGTGCATGAGATGCCTAGTTTGGTGCAAGAAGGAGCATGGTGTCTCTACAAGATGAATGCACAAAGGCATAATAGGATGTATAGTAATATTTGAACATGAATATGAGGCATTAGATCACCCAAGTGTTTTTCAAAGTGAGCTTACAAGGGTAAGACCTACATATCTATCATGTAATTAGACTAATACTAGACTTTACCTGACCTAATGAGGAATCTTGAGGTGTTATCAAGACCTATGAAGGATGAAAATTAGTGATAAATCATGTGATAAATTTATTGAACATGTGTAAAAGGTAGATAATCTTTTAGAGGAGGATTTAAGGCTAGATCATGGCTTATTCATTTGTATGAAGAGAACTATTGATAAGGTCGAGGCTTGATAACATAGTGAGGTTAGTAGACTGAGGATTGTGAGAAGTTGTGTGGTAGTGGTTGAGTATGGTATGAGGTTTTTTGGCATGAGATTGAGTTTTAGAGTACATCTACAATGGTAGGAAGGTCAGTTTCAAGGCTTAGAGTGACTTGTAGGTCAAGGCTTAATGAGTAAAGAGAGAGTGGTATAATGAGGGATCATGCTAAGATTACAAGGAAAGTGTGTGCATGTGAGAATTTTTAGAGGTGTGATAGGTTGTCTCAATCATGTGCATGATGTTTTAGGTCAAATTTTGAAGGAAAATGCATGAAAAAATGGATTTGAGGTCTTTCAAGTACTATAATGAGGTTTTATAGACATGAAAAGGATTTTATCATGCTTGGTGGCTCATAAATTGACATCTTGAGTAGTTCAAGGTATTTGAAAAGGGTTTTAGGTATATTCTCAAATAATTCATTTTTTGAATGAGGGGAAATCCTTTATGAATGATTTTTAAGTGTAGAAACTAGTTTTTAGTGCCTTAAAACCCTAAGTTGAACCCAATGTTAGAGATATGATTCAAAATTGATCATAATGGTTTTTAAAGGATAGTGTGATGATTTTATATTAGATTTAACTCTCTCAATCACCTCAAAGTGGCATTGGTTAGAGAGAGGAGAGATAAAATGATTAGTCACAAGCATATTTGGAAATAAGCCTATGTAGTTCTGAAAAGTTGCATTGAATAGAAGAAGTGAATGGATGGAGGGAGAAGTTAAATAATATTATTTTATGTCCATGAAGGTTTGAATACAATATATATCCTTTGTGTTAATTTTTTGGTCTTCTAAGTGAGCCAGTCGCTAACTGGTTTTGTAGTGAAAAATATGTGTTTTTAAAATTATTATTATTAAAGCCCTTTGTATGGTATATTTTTGCTCCTAAGTGATTGATGATGTTTTTTGGGACTTTTTTTTCCTATTAATGCATTATAGAGAGTGTTAAATTTAGTTTAAGTGTTTAATAATTTGGTCATAAAGTTTAATGTCTGGTTCAGTGAAGACTATGAGAGAGGTCATGGTTTGGGTATATAAGACCAATGTTTTGTATTAGACCATATGTTTTTTTGATTTATATCTTTTTATGGAAGTTTCATAGGATGTTTTTAGTGCATCAATTTTCATATAAATCTCCTATATTTATGTTTGAGGTTAAATTGCTAATAACTAGGTTTTGAGCAAATTGGTAGTTCTGAGTGAGCTTTTTGATGAGGTGTTCTTCAGTATTTAGAGACTAATAAAAGATTTATAGTGTAATTTTTGATGACCTCAAGGTTATGAAGTTTCCATCCACATGTTTTTAATGCCTAGAATGTGTTTATACAAGTTTTATGAGCTTCATATTTGAAGATAATGTTTTTGAGGTAATTAGGCCTAATAGGTCTTTAAGGCCTAATTGTGTTTTCAAGGTGTGATCAAAGGATTTGTGACTTATTGAGAATAGAGGAGGTTGCTTGAGGTTTCTAGTTAGTGTTTGAAATTTTTGAGTTCATTAGTGAGGGCCATTTGAGCCATAGAGGTTCAAGTTATTCCATGGAGAGGATAGACCTAATGAATTAGGTCTCTATTAGGTCTAAAAGAAGAATGAGGTCTAAATGTGTTTTTATGACCTAATGGTGATAATATTTTGATTGAATCCTATGTTTAACATTTCCTAAGACATGTTTTATGATTGACCTTAGTGGATTAGTGTCTCATTAGACCAAGAGTGTGAGTGATCTAGTGATTGGTATAAGAATAAGGCCTAATAGGCCTATTTGATAAGTTAGAGATTTTGGGAGAATGAGAAAATAAAATAGAAGATTCAAGAGATCAAGAAGGTCTGATTAACCATAAAATAGATATAGATAAATAAGTATGAAGATCTAACTGGTGTTATACTCATGAAGAAAAGGTCATACGACCTAATCAGCTTTAAAAAAGTACTTATTGAGTGAAGAAGCCTAGAAGCCATTTTGAGAGGTATAGAAGGTTGAGAAGAGCTGATTGAGTTGATTTTATTTTGAGAGACAATTATAGATTCATAAAATATGTGTTTTTGATGTATGATAGTGAGTGGAATTTAAATAGAGTAGATAAAGAGCTAAAGAAGAGGTCACCATGTATCAACTGAGCAACAAGGTGTCTTGAGGTGATTAAGTTGGTATTGAATGAGTTGGTACTTTGTTAAAGAGTAAGATATGGCTTAAAATTTAGTGATTTCAAAAGTGTTCTTAAAGTGACTGAGTTGGTGCTAAGTCACTTTGGGGTTGGGTTCCTCTTTGCATGTTGGTTCCTGCTAAAGACTAGTTGAATAAGTGCTTATGGAGTTGGTGCTTCACTAAATTTGATTCATTGCTTATAAGACTATAGTACAAGTTGTGTTTCAATGGGTTTTATTACCTATGAGGGTTTTCCACATAGCTCTTTTGTTCATGTGTTATGTTCTTACTTCATGCTCATATGAATGGTTCTAAATACATTATTTAATCACTATATTAGTTTGAATGGTTAATGAATGATAAGTGGATTTGAATAAAAGTTTGAACATTGATTCACACCCCCCTCTTAGTGGTTTTTATCCCAAAGTGATATTATATATTGGTAACTAGCATTGAACCTAGAAAATAGTGTCAACATAACCATCCCATGTTGATGAAACTATCTAGAGAGCTAGAGGCACTAGATCTAGAATTTGACAATCAATCTAGAACTGTCTTCCTACCTGATTTTATCCTATACCAGATCTAGATCTACACTATCATGAACACTAGATAATTACTCTATTTTATGTCATTTCTTCCATGTATAGCTTATCTTAGTTTAATAAATTCAACTTATTCTACATCTATATTTAACACATTAATTTGCCTTCTATAGATCTAATATTCACCCTTGTGCCCTATCATTTTTATATCCTTGAACATATCTAACCAAGTAAGGATCCAAATCCAAATTAGGGTTAAACATTTGGTGAATCTAATATTTGAATATCAAACCCTAGGTCACTTAGGTTTTTCTATTTTTTTTTATTGTTATACTTTGTTAAAAAATTTAAAAATTTGATTTGTGAAGCAATGGAAAATGTTAGTGAAAATTCTAATTTCAAATGGAGGATCAAGAAGCATTGATTACTCATCTCAACAATAACAAGGGCTTAATAGATGCATTTTTGGTTAAAAGAGATGAAATAAGCAAACAAGATAAAACTAAGGTTGCCTCATCTAGTAGTGGTGAATCTTTATAAGGTACTATAACTTGTCTCAGACTTATTAATACACCTACATATAATGGGGCCATGAACTATGTGTTTCAACCTTTATTCCTTGAAACTACTATTGATACATATATTATGAAATTACTAGTTATTTCAACATAGTTTCAATGCCTATTACTAATCAAAACATGTTTCCATCCCTTGTGGTGACTACTCAAATATTTTAATCAAAAGCCCATTGGGCCTACAATTCAATCACTCTTTCAAGTCATAAAAGCCTTGTAGAAAAAGGTTACAAACATTGAACAAAAATATTCAAAGTTTTCACATGCTATAGGTTATAAAGATGTGTTGCATAACCCTCTTGTACTTGATATATCTTTGTACCCTTTTTCAACTAGATTTGTTTCACCTATGTTCAAATTATATGATGAAAAGGGTGATCCTAAACAACATCTTCATAGTTTCTATGTGGCATGACTTGATTATGATTCCAATGATAAAATTTTGATCAAAATATTTCCAAGAAGCCTTAAGGACTATGCTTTGAGGTGGTTTTATGACTTACCTCTTCAATATATGAAAGAATTCAAACCTATTGCAGATCAATTTTTGGTACACTTTTCTATTAACATTACCAAAAAGGTTTCCTATGCTCAAATTACAAAGATAAAATAAGGAACTAATGAACCAATAAATGCATATGTCTAGATATTAAGAAAATGATAGACAAAATGACCAATACTATGGAAAATAATGAGTTAAGAGACATATTCAAGAAAAGTTTGCTTGATCCTTTACATGAGTCCATTATTTTTCAAAAAAATTAAATCTTTTGATGAATTATGTCATGTTGTATGGGACCATGAAATGAAGCTTATGTCATTGAATAAGCTCAACTATGTAGCAAACACACTAGCTACATCTACATCTAGTATAAAATTTACAATCAAACTAAGTTATAAAGTAAAACCTCCTAAGATTATAAAGGAAATAACCACCACAATTAACATAGTTTCACAAAAACTTAATAAGCTTGTCCTATCTAATACACCAAGGAAATAATTTACATAGTTACCTAAGCCAACCTCCTATTTCATTAATCCAATGGTTTATAGAGTGTCATCTTATATTTATCCCTATTCCTATATAGGTTGATGTAAATAGACCTTTACCCAAAGGATATGATGCAAATTATTACTGTGACTATCACCAAGGCCCTAGACATTATACAAACATATGTTTTACCTTAAATCATAAGCTCTAAGACCTCATTGTTGAATAAAAAATTATATTTGATGATCCTATAAAAGAATTAGGTTCATAACCTAGTGATCACCATAAACATAAAATATTTAACAATCTTTTACCAGACCATTCTAATAAGGAACCAAAAGTCCAAATGGCATATAATACACATCCTACTTCATCATATTATGGACACCCAATAGATGGGGTTATTGGTACTTACACATGACATATACCTCTTATGATTTATAAACCTACCATTTTATTTGATTACAGTGAAATTAAGGATGATGACTCTGATCTTAAATTTTTATTCATTAGAACATACCATGATAAAAACCCTATACACAATGTTATGATTGATAATGGTGTAAGCTAAAATGTTTACACCATGACATTACTTACACATTTGGGTTATATACTCATCATGATTTACACCCCTCTACTAGATCAGTTGGAGAATTTGATGGGACCTCCCAAAATGTTCTTAGCAAGATTTATCTACCTTTATTAGTTGATCCGACACATGTGGTTACTAATTTATCAATTATACCTCATAAAGGTGTCTTTTAAATGTTGTTTGGATGACCTTGGATACATACTCTTCAATTAGTACCTTTTACATTACATGGGTGTATCAAGTGTATTCATGCCAAATGGGTAATTTGAGTTTCTAATATTCAATATGAGTATCCTCTTGAACAAGAGAAATTCATACCTAGGTAGTTAATTATCAAGTGTGTTAAGGATAATCTACCATAAAAGGGTAAACAAAAATTAATCCACTTTACTAGATAGCTAGTACTTGAGACCTTTACATCAGAGATAGATGGTGGGCTCAATGGAATCCTCATCTTTTATACACCATATTTAGATATCTAGAGCACCTAAACATGTTCATACTATTGCTATTACAAATAAACCATAGAGTACTAGAGATGGATTCCAAGAACCCCTATTCCTTTTGTTAGTACTTCATGACCTCAGAGTCTTATTATACATACTCCAATCATTACATATACTATAGTGAAAAATATTGCACCTATAGATACTACTCAATAGTATCAATCATTTCTTACACCAAGATTTGAGTGAAGAGGTACATATGAGCATCCTTTGGATGATGTCATAATATTATTTTGTCTCTTCCAAAAATACTTAAAAAAAATTGAAACATTCAAAATCCAAAAACATTTTTAGCACCTAAATTTTCTATTAGGTCTTTGGCATCTATGTGTTAGTTACATGCTAACATCTAACATATCATACGTAAATACATGATACACTTATAGGTGTTATACTTCCCTCTTCTCATGTCATTATAATGTTGGGGGCATGCATATTCTTTGATCTTGATACGCACATGTTATATGATTCGATTATCACTCTACACTATCATGTTTAAGCTTACATACGTACTTATAAATGCCTTATCCATGCTTATATCTTGCACATGGTACTTGATATGTTATGCCCTTGATGTTTTTTATAACACATTTGATCCATGGGATATTATGACATGTTTATGCTGGTTTCTTATGATTTTCCTTTATACACTTCCTTGAGTATTTTTCCTTGTTATTGTATTACTTGTTTGAACATTTGAATAAGCTTCATTCTATGCAGCCCCTATGCCTATGTATGATTTCATTAAAATTTGAATTTGTCATTTTTTATTGTATGTAAATTTTAATATGTCTTTCCTTGATTTTGTGGACATTTCACTAAGTTAGGTCCATTTTATTTTATAGAATTTGAACATGCCCCTTATTTGCAGTTTCCTTAGACCATTGATTTTTGACTTACTTTTGAGTGCTCTTATGTGTGCTTATTTTCTTGTTAAGGTTATACTATTACTATCTAGACATTGACATGATATTTATAATGTATATTAGGCATGCAAATAAACACATTAGTTCTATGCACTTCAATGAGATATTTACCTAGACTTATTACCTTCTATATGCTACATGGTTATAATCACATAATTTACAGTTATCTTACCCTTTTGAGGTGAGGTAACTTCTAGGTACTATTTTTCACTCACCTCAAAGGGGGGCATAGTAGTGGGGACATGATTGAGAGGAATGTTCTCCATACCTTTCACAATTATTAGATTTAGTGGGGCCATTTCATATAGACATGGCTTCTATACATTCATAGTTTCTAGATTATAGTGGGGGTATGATTTGGAAACATGTTCTCCACATTTATTCAATATTTGGTACTTATAATAGTCTTCATATTCAGTGGAAGCATGTCATATAGATATAGATTCTACACATTCATAATGTTCAGATTTAGTGGTGACATGATTTGGAAGAATGTTCTCCACATTTATTCAGTATGGTAGTTATATCAATTCATAGATTTAGTGGGAGCATGATTTGGAACCATGCTATCTACACATATTTATTATTCAACATCTCTAGTTTTTAGTGGGGCATATTTTAAAAATATGTCCTCCACATTGGTACTTATATTAGTTTTAGACTTATTCACATATAGTGGGGGCATGTTTTGGAAACATATCCTCCACACATAATTATCTAAATTGGCTAAATCACACAGTTATATGATTATGATGCACATTTGTGGAATAATTATGTACATGGTATCATTGTTATATATAGTTTCATCATGAGACATATCTAAGGTACATATGTTATGAAACATGTGCCAAATACTATAAAATCCAAATCAATTTCAGGTTCTAAAACTATTGCACATACTGAACCCAATGGACTTTAGTGAGTCAATCTACTATAATAGTTGGTTAAAGTTTTGGTATAGTTGAGGTGATTAAATTAATAAATATTTATAATTTTTTAGTTTATACTTGATCTTCCAAACTCACTAGGTTATAAGCATCACTAGGTTGCACGATTGAGCTAATCTCAACTACCAAGTGGCAACTCACTTCTACTCCAAAGTTGGGGCATATGCATTCTAACCCCTCTCTCTCTCTCTATCTACTTGGATATATGAAATTTAAATATTTATCCTAATATCAATTTTAAAGATTTATAATGATACATATTTTGTAAAAATAAGTTGCCTATAGGTAAGGCAATTACATCGACACACATATGTACTCTTAAACCTTGATATTTAAATTTTAATCCATTTAAAGTAATTTTAATCTAGATTATATGCATTGATTATACACTGTAACATGCACTTTGTTGTAGTCTAGTCACTAACAAAGCACTCAAATTCAACTCTAGAAAATCAATTAGATTCAACTCAAGTAAATATAAGGTGTGAATACATACCCATATACTTATTCCTTTCCTTAGAATTATTAATTTCATTATTAGATCAAAGGGGCAAAATATAGATGATATTTTGTGATTATGTAGCACCTTAGTCTTGTAGACATAGAAAAATCAGACCTTGGCTATTCCTCCTAGTTCTACATATGCCTTGCTTCTAAAAGCCTCACATCTACTCTATCTTGTGCCCTTTGGCCTATATATTAGTATGACTATATTTATATTGATGACAAAAACATCCTATCTTACTCATAATGCTTAAAATATACTTATTTTACATGTCTACAAGTTCTAAGCCTGTACCATCTCTCCTACTCCCTAAACACTAATGTTCATGATAAATAATAAAATTGATGTTACTATCTTAACCCAAAATAAGTTTTAAATGCCCTAAAGTCATCAAATTTTCAAATGAAACATATTACAATGTTTATCCTAAGTGATTTAATGAAATTTATCTCTTGATAGGATTGGTATAAATAAAATATCAATACTCATTCATTCAACACCTAGAAATTAGACCAAAATAACACTCAATAGGCACACAAGCTACCAAAAACTTTCTTACTCCACCCTATCTTGATATCAGTCAAAATAAAAACCTAGCTACAAGTGTGAAGTACTAAAGGAGAAGTCATAAGATCTTATTTTCTAATTTACAAGCTAGGTCACTATTACACTTGCTTTATACACATTACATAATTCAAACATAAGACAACACATAGGGGAGAACTACATGAGTCTAATTCCCTCTTATAGATTATTGGATATGTAGGCAATGCCCTTTAATAATAGGTCATTATGAATAAGATCAGCACCATGTGCCCACTAACCCATTTTCCCCCAAGGTCACATTAAATATGGAAACTAGGGTTTTGCCATTTCACCAACAATGACAATCTATGACCCAAATTTGAATAAACCAAAGTAAAGGATAATCTAAACCCAAAAATATCCAGGTGGTTGCATCCTATTTCCATTGATAATCTATATTGGAGACTAGTGTTGAACCCAGATAATAGTGTTGATGCAACTATCATAGGATGATGTGACTGTCCAGAATTCTAGAGGAACTAGAGCCAAAATATCATGATTGATTAAGAATTTTCTTCCTAACTATTTTTAACTTATACTAGATATAGTTTTACACTAGCATCAACACCATCTAATTACTCTCTTTTATGTCATTTCTATATCTAGCTTAGTTGTACTTTCCATTTATAGCTTATCTTAGTTTAATAATTTAGTATATGGTATATATGAGTTTAGAATAATAATTGGCCTATTGTAGATATAATATTCACCCTTGTGACCTATAATTTTTATATCCTTAACCCTATCCACCCAAGTAAAAATCTAAATCTAAATTAGTATTAAATACCATGTCTGAAAATAAATGGAGAATAAGAAGTATATAAAACTAGAAAAGATTTATAAACAAATCTACCTATCAAGGAGAAAGAATGGAGGGAAGGGAAAGAGGGAATAACCAAGGTGAGAAAATTATATTTAATAAACATAAGACACTTAAATCAAGTTGAAAAAACTAAGAGTTTTCAACATTAATGACCCTAGAAAACCCTACCTAGCAATGCAAGATTGGGCTAATTAATGAAGTATAAATATCATCACATGAAGGTTGGTATGCATGAAAAGTAAAAGATTTTACCTTCCCACAATGTGTTCCCCACACCTCAAGACCCTTTACATATCCATTGACCTACTAAAAAGATTAGGAAATTTTGGGAGAAAGTAGGTAGCACTATAATGTAAGAAGATATACTAATGTTATGATAAAATGATGCCTCTACCCCAGTCTACTAGCCTACTTCACCCCAATGGACTTTGACTCTATCTTGAGGTGAAATGTGGAGTTTGATATTTGAATAAGATAATAAATGTAACAAACAAGGATAATGTATTTTCATGTGATATGACCTTGAAGATGTGATAATTTTCCTTTTGACATTGCCTTTTATTATGAAATGGATTTTAATTCTTTTGTATTTTTTTATTTTTCTCCTCCATATGGATTTGGAAAAAATAAACATGGGTGATAAAGATTTCTATCATAAGAGAGATTAAAATTTATGGCTAGAGAGGAGAAATTAAAGACCATGCTATTAAAATACTCCTATATTTTAACCTTAGAAAAGAGTGAAATCTTGAAATTGACCTTGGTGAGGTCAAAAGGATGTGAAAAATAGAGAATGATGAAAATGAACATAGAATGATTGGGTTGTCCTAATCACAAAATATGTGTAAAGGAACATGATATAATGACATGTAGGCATGAATCATCATCAAGTGAAATGGAAAATACAAATGAGGATATAAAGATAAACTAATAGAGTCTTACCATAAAGGAATATGACTAATTCTAAGTGAGTAAAAACACTATTCTTGACCTTTGACTTATATTTATATAAAGACACCTAGCTAAAGTTAGGACTAAAAAAAATATATGAGATAAAAATGATGAATGTTTGTAAGGAGGGCCATACCTAAGGTGATACCATGAAAATAACAAGCCAAGAGGCATAAATAAATGAATCCCAAGGGTTTAAAATGATAATATAGACCAAAGAATCATTAAGTACACAATGGTTGATTGAAAAAGAGGTATGGATGGGTTTTTATGAGGAAGGCCATTAGGGTGTTATAATGTATCTCAAAAAATCAAAAACCAAGTGGTGTAAGTAAATAAAAATACTTAAGAACCAAATATAAGTAATTGGGCTAATGTGTGTGAAGACCTACAAGTGTGTAAATAAGATAGATTGTTAAATTTTATGAAAAAAGTCAAATTAAAACCTAAAAGAAATGTTAGCTCCATAATATATATATATATATAAGAATGGAATTAAGGAGTACTAATATATATATATATATATATATATATATATATATATATATATATATATATATAAGAATGGAATTAAGGAGTACTAAAAATGGAAAAAATTAAATAAAGTAAAACTAGGAAGAACATGTACTATGTAAAGTACTTCAAAAACTAGGCATTGGTAAGCTCTTTGAAGATATGTCTTTCATTTTTTTACTATCTATATGTGCTAGGTCCAAGAATGTATCTAACTAAGTAGGGGTCCCAACACTTTTGGAAATAGTTTCCCTCTTTTATCATGGGTGTAATCTAGCTTAAGCACTAATTCTCCAACATCAAAAGTATAAAATTTGACTCTTTTGTTATGTTTTTTAGCTATGTAAGATTTATACTGGTGATTATGTTGTAAAACATTAATATATCACTCACCAAGTAGATATAAAGTGTGAATAAGAGATTCATGAATCTCTTCATCAATAATGATTCCATGAATATCGATGCACAAGGAGGGTAATTCTACTTCTAGTGGTAATATGGCTTCAAAGCCATAAACTAAATTGAAGGGAGTGCCCCAGTGGTAGTATAGATGCTAGTATGATAGTCATAGAGTGTAGGGTATAGATTAAGATGTCAGTCTAAATAATAATCCACTATAGTCTTCTACATGATCTATTAAATTATTTTTAGTATCTTCACCTTAACCATTACACCGAGGGCAATAAGGTGTCACAAATTTGTGTGTAATTTTATTTTTTTCACATAACTACTTCATGTATTTATTTTAAAGTTACCACCATTATCAGATATGATGGTGTGAGGAATACAAAAATAACATGTTATTTTATTAAGGATGAACTTGGATATAATGATACTAGTAACATTAATAATGAGCATAACTTCTACCCACTTGGTAAAGTATTTTTTGGTAGTAATAATGAATATATGACCATCTTGTGATTAAGGTAACTTACCAATAAGATCTAATACCCACATAAAGAATGGTCAAGAATAATCCAAAGTTTTAAGCTTAGCTATAGGAGAGTGAATTAGATCATCATGTAGTTGGCAAGGATCATACTTTTTAGCAAATGTGATGGCATCTTTTTCAATATGCATTTGTGGGATATAACACATTTGCTACAACAAACACCATAAACTCCCCCATGCACTTGATCAATATTGGAATGAATTTCATCTTGAGTGACACAATGGAGTAGGGTACCTTTGGCATTGTGATAATAGAGAATGTTATGTCTAAGGACATACTTTAAATATTACTTACAAAGTCTAATTTTTTTATGAAAGTTAGCCTTAGTAGGATAAGTATGATGTTCATTCAATTGGATGATATCTTTATACCATGGGATTTGTCAAGTAGTGATAGATTTGATGTGGAAAATAAGATAATAGTCTTTATATTGTATATTATATGGTGATTTACTCATGTGGATGAGGAACTATGAGTCATGTTGTGCTTGGTGAGGATGGAAAATAGAGAATAATGAAGTAAGAAAATCATCTAGAGAATTTTATTCTTGTGGGATTGATTTGATAATGAAAGATGCAAAATAGTGAGTAAGAGTGGAAACAATTTGATGATATGTACTGAGATTTTCACTTTTGCATTGATATGTGTCATTGACTTGACAACACATATATGTTATGAATCTGTTAGGACATGTAACCAAGGGACATATAAATCTATGGATACTTGCATCCAAAGGATTAAAGATTCATATTCAACCATGTTATTAGTGACCTCAAAGTTTAATAAAAAATTTCAAGGAATTACTTTTCCATTAGGGTTAACTAAGACACAACATGCCCAAAATCCTTGAAGGCGTTTGGCTCTATCGAAGTGTCTAAATTTCCAAATGCAAATCTATTGTGACTTTAGGGAGTTATTTGATTATAACTTTGGATTTAGTTTTATAAACTACTATTTCAAATTCTTTGATGGCCTATGCATCAAAGTCAATTGTGAAAATAGTCTTTGAGAGAAACAACTTGGTTAATACATTTGATTAAAATCTTCATCGCGAGGAGTGTCTTGAAGGTGAATTGTAGTTGGGATGTAACAATGGAAAGTTGATTAGTGATCACTTGGAATTTGAATAATTTTTTAGTAATGATTCATAGGTTAAAATACATTAAGAGGACCATCCATTTGTTGATTCTATCTCTAGGAAAGAAAAAATTGGAGAATAAATGATGAAGGGGATGAGAATGGACAATGACATAAGTGGTCTGATAAAGCATATAGTGCCAATTTTTTTTGATTGTGAAGTAGATTGTAAGATATTCACACTTTGATTTCATGTATAATGTTTAATAATTTATTAAAACATGAATGATATAATAAATGGCATTATTTTAATGATTCATCTTGTTGAGCAAGCATTGCCCCAATTAACATGGGGTAGATGATGTGTACAAAATGAGAGGATGATCACTAAAAGGTGGTCAATGAGAAGGAAGATCAAGGAATTGTTACTTCATGTTATCAAAATATTTTTGACATGCATTAGTCCATTTAATATTAAAACCTTTCTTTATGATGGATTTTACTAAATAGTGTAAAGAGGATTACAAAGCAAGTTAGTCAAGAATTAGTCCATAAATAATGAAACATGCATAAAGAACAAACTAATCAAACTTATATATTCCTATGGGAATTACAAAGGATATCAAGAAATAAATGAAAAAAAGTAACACCATATTACCTTCCCAAATGGATCCACCATACCCATGTGGCTCAAAAACATGTTTTCCCTTGATCAAGCATCCTTGTCTTTGTCAACAATGGTGTTAAAATTCTCCAATGACTCAAGAAAACTCCATAAAACCTAGGTTCATGATTCCAAATCACTAAACTAACCTATCAATGATAAAATTCAAATCCTTGTGGAAATAATTTAATATTATAACTTTGCAATATTCAAGCTTAAAATTCATGTCTATGGCCTCTCTATTTATAGATTTTTGAGATTGGTCAGGATCAACCATGACCATCCATCTCAAGATTAAGATGTGTGGCCATGGATAATCCTAATATTGGGAATTAAACTCATAAATATCCTCAAGATAAATAAGCATTAAAGAGGCATGGGGGGCATTAACTAGGCATGGGTGACCCATAACCCTAATATTTGTTGTATTTATGGCCTAGGGATGTCTTCCCAAGAAATGATGTCACCTGATGATGTAGTTAATAGGAATCTATTTTGAAAAATAAATATTCAACAACTCTCATGGAAAATCCACTTAAGCTCTTGATTTGGATTAATTAGCCTTAAACAAGGTTAATCAACATTTGTGCAATTATTTGAAAATTATCCCTTAATTAATCAAAATGGTCAAAAAGTCATATTACTGGATCATAATTTGATTGGAGAGGAATAAGAAGGTGATGTTAGATGAGTTGGAGCTGTATTCCCATTTAGGATGTTGTCAACACCAAATAATAAAGGTATGTGATGTGTACCAATGAATTAGAAGAAGAGAGTGATCTAGAACACTAAATGGCAAAATTGTCATTTTGACTTGAAATGATCTTATCAAAGTTAGCTAGACCATAAAATTCATTACCCTATTTAGGGATACTTTGACCTAAATTGGCACTTGTAAGTGACAAGTTTGAACCATTTAGGAGGTTTTATAGATTTTGACCTAAAATGTGTATTTGAGTTTAATTCAAGTGAGATTGACAATTTCAACACAAATGGTGTTAGGAATTGGATGTCTATATTTTGCCTCTATTTGAGAAGGTGTAGTGAGACATTTAGGTGAAGCAATGTCTTTTCAAAGAAAATATTTTTCAATAATAAATTGGAATAGACCCATGATTCCCCCTTGAGAGGACATACTAGGATGGAAGAAAAGGATGGACTCTCGAAAAGAGAAAGTGAGAGATTAACCCATGGAATAGATCACATCTAGATGAGTTAATACTTGCACATGTGATTACTATAAATGATCAAAATATAATTAAAGGTACAATAGGCCTTAGAGATAGGGGGAATGGGAAAGATACAATCCATAAATGTAAGGGACACACTTTAAATTTGCCCAATTTGAGAGTACAAGCTGCACACTTATGACATTGATCGATCTCGAGACAAGTTACACACTAAAATATTACCATCATAGGATTTAATGTGGAGAGATTAGAGTAAAAGAGATAATGTTCTACTTTTGGAAGGGAAGCACCACTAGAATGGGGTCTCCAAATAGAATATAATAAGAAGTAATATAGTAGAGCAAATTTGATTGTGATTAAATAGTTTTGCCCCCGTAGGGTGAATCTTGATCATTGATAAAGAATAAATAATGATTTGCCCTTGTAGAGCTGATTTTATTTGGATGTTGTTAAGATGTTATGCCCTAGTATGGGCAATTAACAAGTAAAATAGCTCAAGGATATAACCAAAAAGATAGGTTAAAGTGATCGGACACAAATGTACATACAATGGTGTAATGGGTTAGAAATCCATATAAAAATAAACATATGAGAATGAAAAAAGTGATGAGAGAGATGAAAAGAGAATGGAGATAGCTGAGATGACCTCAATAAAAATTGAGCACTACCTACATAGTTCTATGGACTCATGTTCCAACATGAACTTCAGGCTAATGTAGATCACCCAAATTTGGGAGAGAATAGAATGAGGAATGATGAAAAATGACCAAGAATTGATTAGATTTATAATTTATGCAAAGAGATACACATCTAAGCATAGAAAAAGAAGCCTGAAATGCATGTTACCTAGATGCCTAATTCCATATCATGAGCCTAGGTTTTACAAAGTGTTCTTGAGAATCATTCATCAAAGTTGATGTTGATTTTAAGACATTGAGACCTGAGCATAAAGTGCTTGCTATATCAAAATAAATTAGGCATCATAAGTATGAATAAATTAGAATGACATAAGATTCAAATTATGTTGAGCCAGTTTAAATATGAATATCTATAACTAAGGATACTAGTGAAACAATGGCCAAAACTAGATTTACAATGATTTAAATTTAAACAAAAAAGCAAAACTAAAGAAAAAGATAGACATAAATGAACCTAACTTAAAATCAAGATATGATCTTAATTAGGAACAAAAATGTTTAAAAATAAGAGTCAAGAATGTCTTAACGACATGAGACCAAGATATGAATAATCAAGATCCATGTGGACCATCAAGGCATTCTCAAATACAAAAGAAAAAAGAAAAATAAAATAGAAAAACTAGACACCAACAATAATCAAATAAAAAAAATGATTTAAGAACAATGTAATAACATAGGATCAAGATATAAACAATCAAGATCCATGTGAATCATCAAGATGTTCTAAAACACAAAAGAAATAAATAAAAAATAAACAAAAAAACACAAGACCAAGATGAGACAAGAAGTAAGAAAAAGGAGAAGAAATAAAAGGAGAGGTGAAAAAGTACAAAAAAACACCAAGAAAAATAAAATAAACATACACAAACAAAAACCAAGTTAGCACGGTTTAAAGACAAATGTTTATGTATATGCAGTAGAGGTGTTACTTTCCACCACATCATAATAAAGAATAATGACATGACAATTGTTCCCTAATTAAAGAGGAACAATGACAAAAGAAATGAGGGAAGAAAAGAAAAGGAAGGGGTTGGCTGAGATAACTCCAGATGTATAAAATAAGTGGATGCTACCTACATAGTTCCATAGATGCATGTTCCAACATGAAATTTAGGCTAAATGCAATTCTCCTAGGAAATGGGATAGAAGAAAAATGATGATCAGACCAACATGATTAATGTTATAGAAGAAATGGAAGATATGAAAAACAAATGAGAATGATCTAACAAATAAGAAGTTGATGAGATAAGAAAGAATGACCTTGCAAAATGGCAAGTACATGGGATAAGATGAAATGAATTGGTGCTTTTGTGCTTTCAAAATGGCAAGAGCGTAGCATGGTGGAATGAGAATGTACAAATGTATAGAAGCATGAGATAATGATTTTGTTCTTTTTTGGATCATGTTTTTATGTTTTTGGTATTTTCAAAGTATTTCTAATGTTTTTAGTGTTTTTAGGATAAAATACCACAAAGTGGGACCATCTAGTCAAGGAGATACACATCATAAGAGTAGATGTTCCAATAAAATAACTAATATAGCTAAAACAACCCATGATCACAAATCAGAGAGAGTGAGGTTCTTGATAAAATAAGAAAGAGTAGCAAATAATTGAATTGAGAAGATGCAGTTGTTCACTTGTCTGAAACTACACAAGGCTATCCTGGTTGAACTACTTTATAGAAATGCTACTAAAGATGTTCATAATGTTCATGAGACATAATCAAGATCATAATTGGTTAAGGGACAAAAAGTGTTAAAACTTATAACATGTACTGACAAAACAAAGAATATACTTCTCAAAGAGAACAATTCATAATGGGATGAATAATGTGTTCAGAGTGCCAAGGGTTCAAAGAATTTACTATCAAGATTCATGAAAAGTGGACCATGGTAGTATAAAATGTGTTTAAGGTAAGATAAAAGCATGGGATAAAATTATGACAACACAAGTTACCCCCAAGTCAAGGGCCTTATAGACAATGGTTTAAATCTATTCATGTATAGAACCTCTTAAGGTGTATGATGTTCATGGGCTCTGAAAGTTCTTCACCATTAGGTTTAGCCAATTGATATTCTCCTAATCCATAGTTTTCTGTGATAATATATGGTCCTAACCAATTAGGCTGAAATTTACCTTTCTTTTTGAGTTTAGCATTCATGTTCTTCTAGTTATCTTTCAAAACTAAGTCACCAATCTCAAATTATTTAGGGAGATTGCATTTTTTTTAGCTTCTTTGCAATCTATTATGATAGGCCTGAAAGTTTTCTAGGGCAACCAAATGCTTACCATTAGTTCTGACAATCGTGAGGCTCTATAGTATTCATCATATTCAATGTGCTCCAGTGATATTCTTAATGATGGGATCTCAATATCAACTAAGATGATAGCTTCAGTGCCAAAAACAAGGGAGTATAGAGAAGCTCCAGTTGGGGTGTGATGATTGGTTCTATAAGCCTAAAGGGTAGGAAAGAGTTGCAAGTGCCAATTATGGCCAACATCATTGACAATCTTTTTTAATATGGATATAATGGATTTATTTGATGCCTCAGCTTGTCCATTTCCTTACAAGTTATATGGGGTGGATTTATTATGATTTATCTTGAATTTTACATAAAGATATTTCACATCTTGCTTCACAAAATATCTACCATTATCAGATATAATATGGGCTAGGATGTTATATCGATAGATGATATGGTAATGAATAAATTTGGTTATTTGTTTCCTGATAACATAAGTGAGAGGAATGGCCTCAATACACTTGGTAAAGTACTTGGTCATAATCAAAATGTGCTTATGGTCATATGAAGATGTTGGGTTAATTTTCCCAATGAGATCAAGACCCCATGTTGAGAACAACCATGGTGTTATAATTGACTGTATTGATAAGGAAGGTACATGTATCAAGTTGCCATGCTATTGATAAGGAGCACACTTATTTACATAATTAGAATCATTTGTCTCTATTTTGGGCCAATAATAGCCTAATATGGGAAGTTTATTTGCTAGGATGACACCATTGGTATGCCCCCCCCACATTCCTTCATGAACCTCCTTTAGTACCATCTTGGATTCTCCCAAAGATAAACAACAAAGAAGAATTCCATCATAGCCTTTTTGATAAAGCATATTTTCGAGGAGGATATAATGTGTTAAGTGATGAAGGAATAGTTTTTGTTGGTTATTGGAAAGGTTGGTGGGAAATACATGACTATGGAAATAGTTATAAAAAACTTGGTACCATGGTAGCTTAGGTGAAGGATTAGGATTAGAAATGGTGCATATACTCTATGAATTTGATAGAATAGATGCCAGCTAAAGAATATTTTTAATCAAAAACTGATAATCTTTAGCATTATAATGTATTTGAATCATGCAACCAATTATTGCCATGGTATTAGCATATCTATTGTTGACTCATGAAACTTGCTCAAACTATAGAGATTTAAAATGTGTTTTGAGGTCATTGATAATTTACTTGTAAGGAACAAGCTTATCATCTATTATTTGATACTGATAAGTTGTCTAATTTATGATTAGATATGAATCTCCATAGACCTTTAAGATTTGAATGTCTCATTGTATGTCAAAATGGAGCCCTACAACCAATGCCTCATATTCAGCCATAATGTTTGTACACTAAAATTGTATATGGAATTCTTTGGGGGTAAATCCCCTTATGGAATGACAAAAAATATGCCTACTCTAGACCCTTGAGATGTGAAGGATCCATCAAAATAGATCATCCACTATTTAGGTTCTTATGATACTTGTTCTATCATCATGATAGAATTATCTAGAAGGCAAAAGTTGAGAGGTTGAGTGGTCATAATAGGAACTTCTACAAGTTGGTCTACAAGAACCTATTATTATATTTCCTTTTGATTTTGGTACTCAATATCAAACTCACTGAGGAGCATAATCCATTTAGCCATGCATACTTGAAGATCTGCTTTAGATAAGAGGAACTTGAGAGGATCTATCTTGGTGATAACAATAGTTTTGTTATTTAGCATATAATGTCACAATTTGTAAGTGGTGAAAACCATAGCTAAACATACCTTATCAATAGGCATATAATTATGTTCATAGGCTAACAATGTGTGTCTTAAATAATAAATAATGTGTTCCTTACCATGATCATCATGCTAAGCCAAAAGTGCCCCTAGTGCATGTTTTATGGTTGATATATAAAGAAGTAGTGGCTTTCCTTGTGTCAGAGGTCATAAAAATGGTGGATTGGCCAAGTATGTTTTAATATTTGTAAATTCTACCTAAAAATATATATCCCATTGAAATTTTACCCCTTTCTTTAAGAGATGGGTAAATGGGTGGTACTTATCTACCAATTGAAAAATAAACTTGTGTATAGACTAGATCTTTCCTTGTAGACCTCACAACTATTTAAGATTATTTGGTGGAGGCATTTACATAATAGCATTGACCTTTGTAGGGTTGATTTTTATCCCTCATTGTGATATTATTAACCCTATCAAATTTATTGATGTGAATCCAAAGACACATTTCTTAGGATTCAAGTGGATGTTATATGTATGAGACTATTCAAATATTCTTTGTAGAATGTCAGGGTGTCTAGCGCTTGTTCTTGATTTTGTTAGTATATCAACATAGTCTTCATAAATATCATGCATCATGTCATGGAATATGGAAATCATTACATGTTGATATGTGGCTCTAGCATTCTTCAAACCAAATGGCATGACTTGGTAACAAAATGTTCCCAAAAAAGTGGTGAATATGGTCTTATGCTGATCTTTAGAGGCTATCTTGATCTGATTGTAATTAGAAAATCCATCCATTAAGGATATCATCTCATACCTAGTAGTTGAGTTGACAATCATGTCTATGTTGGGTAAATAAAAATCATCTTTGGGGCATGCTTTGTTGATATCACAAAAATTAGTACAAACATGTATGTCTGGGGTCTTTTTACTCACTGGAACTATGTTAAAAATATATTTAGATTAGTCTAGTGGTCTAATAAAATTGGCTCCTAACAACTTTAATAAATTTAACTTAACCAAAAGGGTGATTCATGGATGCATCTTTCTCAACTTTTGTTTGACTGGTTTAGCATCAGAGTGAATAACAAGATGATACACAACTAAATCTTGGTCCAAGCCCGACATGTCAGAGCATACCCATGAAAAGATGTCTATATAATCCTTAAGAAGGGATATGATATGTTCACATCCTTATTTAGTAAGGGAAGCTCTAAGATAAATAATTTTAAGATCCTCATGGGTTCCTAAATTCACTTTTGTTGTGCTCTCCATAAGGAGTGTAGATCCATCTTATAGAATTGTAGGCAATGTATGGTCATGATTATTTTATTCTTATATATATTCTTATTGTTCCTCCTAAAGATATGGATAATATGAAGAATCAAAATCTACCTTCTCAGGTAAAGGCCAATTGGGAAAAACCTTTATAAAATCAAGAGCAAGACACTCAAATATTTGATGTTATTCTGAAGAGATGCTTGTACTAGCTATGGAACTTGGGTTAGATGGACTTTCTATGTCCTAAGGGGATGATAAAACTTTCCCACCTAAGAGCACTTGAAACAGGTTTTCACTCAAAGGCTTGTATTTTTATTTACTTTTTCCCTGATTAACAAGTGCCTCAAAGAGGTTTTCACCTAAATATCTTGATGTTTTTTCTTTATTATGACCAAGAAAGTTTTCCTACTCTCCAAAGTAGGTAGACTAATTAAATGAAAAATAAAAACCCTACTTATGATCACAAATGGGGAATGCATCTCATAAGCCCATATATTCTACAATTGATTCTTCATTTTGAAACTCATTGAGGCATATGACCAAATTTTGTTGATCCCAATTTATGAGTTCAGGATGGAAAATGAATAGGTTATAGTGAGGGTTTTCTTAAATATGGGAAGCACCAATGGTAAAAATATAATGTCCTATTTTAAGAAGGGAAGCACCACTAGGACAATTTTTTTTTAGGATGGGAAGATCCAATAGGTGTTATGGTGAATATAGCATTTGAATCAAACAAATCTGAATCAACAAGCTCATCAAAAGGCTATAATCATATGTTGTGTCATTTCTAGGAGTCTTATTACTAGTCACTTTTGAAGAGTCACTACCAAATTTTATGAGGTCATCCTCTGGTGGTTTAAATCTAAGACTATGATTCCAATTGATGACTCTAGCTGATAAGGGTTCTAAAATTCCTTGTGCATATGGGCCAAGGCCTTTCCCTCTATAGTCAAGATGATCTATTATCTTGTTAGGGACAGGATAATTTGGATTTTAAAAATAATCAATGAGGCATTTAGAATATAACCAATCTCCCTCGGTAAAAGCCTCTCAATCTTTCTTTGGTGCAATTATAGGTACAAAAACCACAAGAGGTTTTGGTTACTTCTTCTTTGGTTGCTAAATCTAATCAAGTCTATTAGGAGTCTAAGAATTTTTAGTCTTACCAAATGTTTTAGGGGATTCTAGTAATTTTAAAATATGGAGGACATCCTTTAGATGGTATATGGAAATGCTTGCATCTTTAATAATAACCTATTTGGCTAGAGCTACAGGAAATGGATCAGTTGAAGTGGAGGCTAGATCACCAGGGTTTATATTATTAGATGGAGATAGATGAGAAATGATGGATTTATTCTTCTTTACAATGAATTTAAAACCTAGGCAATATTTGTAATTATGCAACTCTACTTCAAGATGTTTGTAGTATTGGTATGGTTGTTGATCAATGGGAATAGTAACCTCGATCCCATCATGGGAAAATTTAAGGCATTGATGAAGAGTGGATAAAACTACCTATACTTCATGGATCTAAGGATGAATAATAAGTATGTTATAATGAATCTCAAAATCCATAATATGGAATAATGTGTGATGAGAAATAGACCCAACCATGACTATCAACCAAATTATACCAGATGACTCCCTCTCAACATTGTTGTAAGCCTTGATTGTAATAGTTTCTGGTTGAATGTCTTTATCCATGTAACCTAATCATCATACCAATTTAAGAGATATGATGTTTAGTCCTGATCCATTATCTATAAGAACCCACTTGAACTTGTGATCTAAAATGATTATCTCAATGTATAGTGGGTTATTATGGTTTGGACTGAGGGTGGACATGTCCTTTTGATCAAATGTGATTTGCTAAAATGAAGACAAATGTCTAACTAGGTTTTAGAATTGATCAAGGTTTATGTCATTAGGCACAATAAAATCTTGTAAAAGTTTGTTGAAGATGGTTATATGGACATAAAATGTCTACAAGAGTTCTAATATGGAAATTTGTGTAGGTGTTTTATCTAATTGATCCATTAGACTATAAGGCCTTTGAATTATGGATTAAACTAGTCTAGTCTTTGTTGGGATAGTATTTAGCTTTGGAACCATTAGAATAATGTTCTCATTAGGATTAAGGAAAGAAGTGGGTGAAGGGCCCTCAATGGTAACTCATGATCATTTAGTTTTGATTGTGTAACCTAGAGGTGGCAAGAAATTATTATAATTAGAAGAGGGAGGCAAAGGGCCTTCGATGGTGACTCACGGGTGATTAATTGTATTGTGACAATTTTGGGTCAACAAGGATATTTTATAAGAAAATTACTATTGTTTAGGATTAATAATCCATACAAATGGAGTAGGAACATGATGATGTGAACCCGACATGGTATTACTAGGGGAAGAAGGTATTGACCCTATAATGATGGGTCTTATGTTACAAGGAACATGAGATTGGCCACATGGATTCACACTAATAGTGGTAATGTGGGTTACAAAAATGCATCCCATAGTTTTATTATATTCATAAGGTACATTATTATAAGCCACATTATTAGCGTGGGAATTATGATCTTGATTATGCTCATTATGATTCTGACCTTGTTGTTGGTTCTGATTCTACCTCTATCTTTGATTGTGAGTATTTTGATTATTTCTTGGTGGTGGTGGATCATGTTGAGGAAAGGGGTCTTTGTAGATTCTCATATCCTAATTAGGGTCCAACTTAATTTACAGTTCACCACTTTTAATAAAGTCCTCAATAATATGTCACAATTGAATGTAATGATATGCACTATGACCAATAATATGATGAAAGTTACATCATTTGTTCTCTTTGTACCAGTCTAGTTTTGGCTAATCTTGAGGAAATGGCCTTGATACTGGCCATATAATTAAATTATCTATAATGAGCTTTTGTAACACTATTTCAACTAATTCTCCTAACTTGATAAAGACTTTAAAATTGTTGTGAAATGTCCTTCATGGAGGTTGTCTCGGCAAAGTAGGCAGTGGATTTGAGGGAGTTAATTTTACATTTGGAGGAGGCATAGCCTATTCCATTTGTACATGTCTTGTTTCTATCACCCCATTTCCAACCATGTTTTTATTTTTTATTAATCCCTTAGGTTTATCTTGCATAACTATTTGAGCCAGTGATTTAGTCTAATTAGATGCTTGACCTTGTGTAAAAATCTTAAGAAGGCATATAGCAATAAGAGCCTTCTCAATCTATACTCCTTTGTCAATAATTTATTCAAATGAGTTAGAATAAGATAACCATAGATTATGCACAACTTCAGGATGTAAATTATATGCAAAGATATTAGCCAACTATTTTTTTGGTAAATTATGTTGAAAGCATCCTGCCAATGCTCTCCACCTTTGTAGATATGTAGCAAAAACTTCACCATCATGTTGCTTGGATTTTCATAAGTCAATAATGGTCAATTCATATTCTATGTTATATGAGAAATATTTAACAAACTTTTTTGACAAGTCATTCCAATCCACAACTGATCCCTTTGGTATTTTAAGTAGCCAATCAAGAGCTTGTCTTGCTAAACTTTGCAGAAATAGTCGTAGTAGGTACTTGCTACTATAAGCAACCTCTTGACACAAGACAAAGAATGCTTATATGTGTTTAGGTGGATATCCTTTCCCTTTATATTTTTAAAATTTGGGTGCCTCAAAATGAGGTTGAAAGGGGTTTTAGAGAATAGATAAGTCAAATAGATATGGGCATATCTCATCGAATTTGTAATTTTTGACTCTATTATTCATCTCCAATCTTTGGACAATTTCCTTCATAGAATTCCATTCTTTCATGTTTGGTGAATTTATGGATTGGATAAGATGTTATTAGGGTGGAATGTGCCCCTAGTTTTGTGTGGATCTATAGGGAGCATATACCTTTTGATCTATGATATGGTTTTGATTTTTTGCTTGAGTTGAGAACACAGGCCATTGATTCTTGGATTGTAAAACATTCCTTGAAGTTTGCTATTTTGCACTTTGTTGATTTTGGAAATTTCTATGTTTATTTTCCAATCTTTGGCTTGGTTGAAAATAACTAGCCAAATTATCTTGAGGGATTTCCTCAATTCAAACTGAATGTTTGGGTTTCTAAGTTTATAAAGTAATAAGAGGTTCTTGTTGATTGAAGAACATATGTTCTATGTCAAATGGAAAATTTATTAAGGTTTCTTGTGACTTTAATTGTTCATTTAGACTACCTTGATTTATTGTGATAATGTTCTCATCCAATAGTTATTGCATACTTTCAACCATATTTTCATGTTCTTTTGAAGCATTATTGTGAATTAAAGTGGAAACTAGGGAGTCAATTAAGTCTATGATAAGTTGATCTACATATCATTGACTTATTATCTTGATCTTAGCTAGAAGATCTAGATTTATGGGTTTTGACTCTTTTTGTATTTCCTTTCCTTTGTTAGAGGAAGAAGGTATGTCTATTTATGCAAAATCTTGCTCTTGCCAACGTTGTTCTCCTTCTCTAACTAAGGTATGTAATTTTTCTATAGGAAAATCAAAAGGTAGTCTAGCACCTACTTTTATCAATCTAAGAAGGGCTTCATCTTGATATTCTTGGGGTTGATATCCATTGTAATCATCTTCAGATCCTACTATTGTGTTGATATCATAAAAAACAATGGGGTTGTCTTGACCATCATAAAATTGTTCATCTTCATAACTAAGACCATAAGAGGCCCGACTATGAGTGAACCTTTGAGTCATGTCTAAAAATAATTACTCTATGTGTTTGACTAACTTTGGAACAATAATTTAGTAACTAATCAAAGTATGTTTTAGCTCTCTTTTAAACAAATAACCAAGGTACCAATGAGACTATAAGGGAGGGTGGTTTAAAACCACACATAGTTTATAAGATTTATTTCATGAGTTTACTCAACCTCTGGTAAATTTGAAATCATATAGATCAGAAGGGAGTAAGGTAACTCAAAGACCCAAGGTGAAAACTAATACACCAAAGCCTATCTCTTTTTGATACACCCACACTATAAAAGCGAGCTTCAACTTTGACAAGTTGACCCTAGAAGTTTTAGAGGAAATATCTTCAAATTATGAAGAAGACAAAATGAACTAAGAAACTCAAGATGTAAAAACATACGTGAATCACTAAGTATAAATCTAGGACCAAATAGGTAGCATAACATCACCACATGATTCCAGTAGGATAAAATATGTTCTACGACTCAAAGCATGAGCTATACACAAGATGAATTGAGTCCACCAAGATGATAATGTGATTTTGAGTCTTAATAAATGACCTTCAATCCAAATGGAAAATTGAACCCAAGTTAAAACAAGCTTGGTGTGTAAATGGTGAACCCACTTTGACACACCAACCCTTAGAACTTAGAAAGGTTCAATTTTGAACATGGATTATAAATGAAGGTTTTAAACAAATTGGGTAAAATCTCTAGAATCAATTAGGTAGCATGACTACACCGAAGTAAATGACATGACATAAAGCTTTTGATAACAATTTGAATAAAGAAAATATGAATTTTACATTTGGACAACGTAATGCCTCCTTTGCTTAAGAAAATTGAGGACAATGTGTTTTGGTTAAGTTCATTTAGTTAACAAGTATTTTAGACACAAATCAAGACCAAGTAAGCTAATGACAAAAAATAAACGTCTTAAGTCTAAACTAATAATGTATGGCAAAGTGGGGTTTACTAAACTAGCAAAGTTTTGATCATTCTAGGGAAATCAATTACATAATGGCTTTCACATCAAATGATGCAAAATACAAAAATTGGGTGACTATGGCATTGGCTAGTTGTAAAAAGGTCTAGTCTTTTTTATAACCACTACATCCTACTATTCACTTAGTGTAGTGTGATGTCCAAATGCATATATGTCTCATGTGAAACTCTAAAGGATTCAAATGAAGTCAATGCTGGGAGGTGAAACACTAGGTCAAATATTCCCTAAAGAACTTGTGGGAGGTAATGACATCCCCCTCACTAGCCAAGTTTTCATGAAAATGAAGAAAGCATAAAATAGAAAGACTTTAGGGTCATTTTCAAGATCACCCAAACTTTGGCAAGTTTTTGGGAAGTGATTTAGACTACAGTCTTTCTAAGCCTTGGAATAGACTATTTATAATATGAATGGTGTTTTTGATTCCAAGGATTCCCTAAAGGGGACAAATGGAAGAGCATACATGCAACATTCCTCTTTTTGCCAAACAAAATCTAATTAAACAACTATTGTAATCAAACATTGACAAGTGTGTCCAATTTTAAGCCCAAATGAAATATTTGGTGGTGTTCATTTGACCCCTTGGTCTTTGTTGCAAACTTTTGAAAACATTCACCAAAACATCTAAATTCTTTGTTAAACACCCAAAACAAGGTTCCTAATTGATTTTTAATAATGCAAAGGTGATTTAAACATGTTTTTATCAAATGTCAAATTTGGTCCTGCAACAGAAATTTTAGCATGTCTTTTAGATTTAGAGATATTTTTAGCTTGAAACATTGAAATTTGGAAAAATAGCTCTCAAGTTTGTGTTTTAAGAAAAACATAGTGACTGACATCAGCTATTACAACCAATGATGGTTACTTTGGCTAACCCAGATCTAACTGATTTCAATTTTACTAACTGACGTCGGTTAAGCTAGGTAACTAATGTCGATATTACTTGCCAATGTTAGTTACTGTGTAAAACTGTAGCAAACAAAAATGATAAAATAAAGTTAGAAAATCAATTTGCATGAGTTTCAAGGGTCCAAATAGATGTTTTAGAGTTACAAAGTGATCTTCTTTAGGTGTGAGATGTGTCTTGTCCCACCAGGCATGCCATGATGTAGAGAGGATTAGAAAGCAAGTTAGTCAAGCACTAGTCCATAAATAATGAAACATGCATAAAAAACTAACTAAACAAGCCTATCTATTCCTATGGGAATTACAAAGGATAGAAAGAAACAAATGAAAGAACATAATACTATATTACCTTCCCAAATGGATTCACCATACCCATGTGGCTCAAAAACATGTTTTCCCTTGATCAAGCATCCTTGTCTTTATCAACAATGGTGGTAAGCTCCTTTAATGCCTCAAGAACACTCCATAAAACCTAGGCTCATAATTTCAAATCACTAAACTAGCATATCAATGAAGCTTGCAAAAAAAATCAATGATCAAATGCAAAGCCTTGTGGAAATAATTTAACATATAACTTTGTAATATTTAAGCTTAAAATTCATGTTCGTGGCCTCTCTATTTATATATTTTTGAGATTGGTCAGGATCAACCATGACCATCCATCTCAAGATTCAGATGTGTGGCCATGGATAATCCTAACATTTAGAATTAAACTCATAAATATCCTAAAGATAAATAAGCATTAAAGAGGCATGGGAGGTATAAACTAGGCATGGGTGACCCATAATCCTAATATTTATTGTATTTATGGCCTAGGGATGTCTTCCCAAGAAATGATGTCACCTAATGATGCAGTTAATAAAAATCAATTTTCAAAAAGAAATATTCAACAACTCTCATGGAAAATCCACTTAAGCTCTTGATTTGGATTAATTAGCCTTAAACAAGGTTAATCAACATTTGTGAAATTATTTTAAAATTGTCCCTCAATTAATCAAAATAGTTAGAAAGTCATATTAATATATTATAATTTGACTGGAGAGGAACTAGAAGGTGATGTTAGATGCATTGGAGCTATATTCCCATTTAGGATGTTGCCACACTAAATAACAAAGGTACGTGATGTGTACCAATGAATTAGAAGAAAAGAGTGATCTAGAACACTAAATGGCAAAATTATCATTCTGACTTGAAATGATCTGATCAATGTTAGCTGGCCCATAAAATACATTGCCCTATTTAGGGATACTTTAACCTAAACTGGCACTTGTAAGTGACAAGTTTGAACCATTTAGGATTTTTTATAGATTTTGACCTAAAATATGAATTTGAGTGCAATTTAAGTGAGATTAAAAATTTCAACACACATGGTGTTATGAATTTGATGTCTACAAATAGACGTGGTAAGCCATCTTAGGGATGAATCAATAGATTACCCCAAGTTTCCCAAAGTATGTATGAAAATTAGGAATGGATCTAGGTCTAATCATGCTAAAAATATCATTTATTTATGTGCGATCTACATCAATACCTAATAAGGAGATAGATAATCCAAAGAGATTTATAAAGATGACACTAAAAACACACTTATAAGGATTAAGTCTAAATTTTTAAGTGATTAGACTATCAAAGATGATAGAAATATCATGAATATGGTTTTCTCAATGCTTTGATTCAAAAATAAGATCATCAACATATGTTTTGATAATTTTATTGATGAGGTCATGAAATATATGTGTCATTTTGCATTGATAAGTTTATTTAGTGTTTTTGAGGTGAAAGGGCATCTTAACATATTAATAGGTTCCCAATTCAGTCATAAAGGTGGTTTTATGTTGATCTTCAGGAACAATGTGAATCTAGTTATATCTTGAAAAACCATCCATGATGGATATCATCTCATGGTTAGATGCAAAATAAATAATAGCATCAATTGATGGTAAATGAAAGTTGTATTTAGGACATGCTAAGTTAAGATTAGGAAAGTCAATATAGATACAAATGAACATAGTGAATTTATTATAAATGGGAATAATGTTAGATACCCATTCTAAGTAATATACAAGCTTAATGAACTTAGCATCTAAGAGCTTGACAATTTATTTGTGACATAAGGTGGAAACCTTATGAGGGAATTTACTTTACTTTTGGCACATTGGTTTTGCATCTAAGTATGCCATAATGTTATGGACAACTACTCTAGGTTCAATGCTGAGCATGTATTCCTATGAAAAGAAAAAGATTCACAATATTTATAAAAAAAGAGGTTATAATTATCTTTCTCTTTAGGATGAATTTATTTAGAGATAATAATTGGTTGAGGAGTGGAAACTGTGCCATAGTTAATTGCATAAGTTTCTTCAACAATCATGAAATTTACATATTGGAAATGATAAGGCATTAAATGAAGTTTAGATATAGAATTCATTTTTGGATCAACACTAGAAATAAAATTAATAAAGTGAGGAGCCTTTATCTTGAAATTTATAAGCTGATGATGTTGGCGAGGAAGTTGAGGATCTCTGACATGGAGTAATTATAGGATAGATTCATCACTAGGAAGCATATGTATATGCCCATAGTATTCAATGTATACTTTAAGGTCCACAATTTGATTACCTTTTCTATAAAACTTAGAATGTATTTGTCTTATAACAGTAGATTTAACATGTAAAGTAATATTAGGGGGCTAAGTAGAGGGTAAATAATGTTTTCTTCATGGTAATGGTTTGGATGATATAGTCTAGTGTAAGAGGACTAAGTTGAACTATATGGATGTGTTTGGTATAGTTAGAAAAAATATGAACATGTTTGACTATATCAATTGGTCTAATATAATTAACTAAAAGTGAAGATGATAAATAAACTATATCAACACTTGATAACATCTGGCTAAAGTAGTTTTTTAGAAAATATTGGACTATATTAGGTCGATCGATACAATATAAAATATAAATGATAGATTGAATGTTATCAACTCATCTAATCACAGGAGAACTATGATGAATGTTTTGGATGTTATCAGGCTAGATGATACATTATATTTGAGAAGATCAATAATTTGTTGAATAACCCATGGAGTGTTTACCAATGGTGGGTTGACATGCGGGACATGACCTTAAGGTTATAGTTCATCATCACTAAGATCGTAGGCTATGTGAACCAAATGAGCATATTAGTTAAAATCATGCATTCTAGTGAGGGTATTTTGATAATGTATTACATACATATCTCATAAATAAACTTGGGACATAACATCATCATCATCATCATAAGATGTAAATATTACATACATGAGAGGATGGCTGAGTAATTTCAATGGAAGTATCCTTAGTAGACATACCCATGTTATTGAAAGTGTGAGGGGAAATTAATAAAGGACTTTTAAGTAGTTTGGATACCCCAAAATCATTTCAAATTAAATTCATCTTCTATGTAAATATATTCATTAACATTGCATGGGGAGGACTTTTAGTATCATCATCAATCAAATGACTAGTCCTATCTTATGGAAGAAGAGGGGGAAGCCATTCTGCTATGTACGGAGGTAACTTAGTGTTATTATAATAAATTTTCAAATCTTTGGGTTCGTTATCATTGTCATATAAAAGGGTGACTTAGAGATAAATATTCATGTTGGTGAACTTAGGGAGAGTCTGACTATTAATAGTAGGAATAATGGGGATGTGATACCATGATTTAGGATTATGAACCTAAATTCCCTAAGGGTTAGGATATGATTCATTCATATAATACTTGCCATCATGGATGAAATTTATTCTTTGGCTATCATAATATGTGATATATATCATGTAGTGAGTCCATAGTTGGCCTAAAAAAGAGATTATAATAAAGTGGAAGATCTAAAACCATAATATTGGTGCATATTATTTTAGGTCTGAGAGTAAGATAGAGCCAAATGCAACCAAGAGGATTTTTATTAGTTTTATCAAGTCAACAAAAAGTAAGTCTAGTTTGCTTAAGGTTATCTTTGGATTACCCAAGTCATTGGAGTAACCAAAGAGAAGTAACATTGATATTGGAGCCTTCATCCACCAAGACCTTTCTAATCAAGGTATTATTGATCATAATCTTAATAAAGAGGCATGGGTCATCGGTTTAGAAAATGAATTTTTCAAGGAACTCTATGAAGGGTTTCTTAGAGGAAGAATATTGATAAATGGTATTGATAACATGAACTTCCCTAGGTGCAAGAACTTTGGAGATTGGGATAAGAAATTTATATTCACTAATAGGGACTCTTAAATGTCTTGTAATTACTACACGAGGAAATTGTGATGATAAGAATAAGTTCTCATAAGTTTCATTAAAGTAATTTTACAAGGCATGAGATTAAGTTAATCTAGAAAATTCCATTGTGGTTTAGGATGAGATCCATAATGATGCTTAGGTTGATTAGTAGTATATATTTTAGGAGGAATGAGAGCATAAGGATTGGAATAACTAAGTTGATGTTTTAATGGTGAAGTGAGCTCATCACTAGTTAGTAGATTAAAAGATGAATTAGTATTGGTAGTAGTATCCTTAATAATTTGGTCTTCAAGAGAATGATTCTTAGGTTTAGTGACATGATCTTTTTGAGCATGCTTAATACGAAAGTTGATCTTTACCACATTCACATATTGGGAATTAATATATATATTATTGATCATAGTTGGCATATATAGAGCACAAACATGTTCGTTAGAATGTTATGTCTTAGGATATAATGGTTGAGATGATTTTTGATTTATAGATTTGGGATTATATGTTCAAATTTTATAAGCCCTAAGATGTTTTTTATGGTGGTTTTTGATAATAGCATCATGATTTGAGTTTTCCCTTAGGATGATAGTTAAATTTTTTTGGATTGCATGACATGACTCATGAGAGGGACCAATGTCAGCATGGAACCAAAAAATTTGTTAAGATCACACTATGGTGTAGAAATAATGTTATTGTAGACATGTTTAGATAAAGATAACAACTTTATTTATTTCACACTGAAGGGCGGGTAGGAGGAAGGTTGGTTATCTAATTTTAATATCCCTGATTTAGTTTGAGGAGGATTAATTTTAAGATTATTAATGATTATGATAGCTAAAAATTTAGAATCTAATGTAAGCTAGGAACTGGAACTAATGCAAACTTCCTATTGTAAATCTAAACTAAAACCTCAAATTGAGAAACAAAAATAAAATAAAGTTAAATAATAAGATAATTATAAAACATGTAAAATAAACTCATCATATTCTCCATTTTGAACATATGATTTGCTCTTGCTTCATTGGATGCAGGTGCTCAATTCATTTCTCCAAACAAAGGTGAATTGGGAAGAAAATGGGTGAAAATAGCTTGGATTCTAAATAGATGTATATGGTTAATTTGATAAATTGAAGGTGGATATTGAAAATGGAGTATGACACTTCCATTTATAAACTTATGGATCGTAAGATGAACAATTGTGAGTAATATATATTTAATTGATAATAATAATTATCAATAATTGGATTTGAGTCCTCATCTCAATGGATGATGACCAACTCCCATTACATGAGAGAGAGGGGGAAAATTGTATGGTAGTTGAATGACTCATCATAAATGGGTCAAGGTAGTTTAGTAACTAACCATGGTAGTTAAAATGCTCAATGGTGAATCAAAAATTGGTTGAGAAAGTTAAGGAGGTGGTTGGTTGACTCAACACTTGGTTGAGAGAAGTGTGGAAGATGTCTAGATGAGGTGGAAATTATAGATTTTAATTAGTTTTGAAGAATTATGTGTGCATGATTAATTAATTAATATATACTAGTTATGTATTCAAAAAAAATGGAGGGAAATGATGTTAGTGGGAAATTCAAATTTGGGATGGTGATGGAATTAGTGTGTCCATATTAATAAAATTTAATTACGATAGTAAATGTGGTAGAATTTAGGTGTCTACATTTTTTCCTCTTTGAAATGGTGTTTTAACTAGAATAAGCAATGCCTTTTCAAATAATAAAGAAAAAATAGAGTGGAAACATATGTAGAAAGATGATTCTTCAAGTGGTTTTGAATGACTAAATGATTCCCCCTCGAGTGGTTGTATGGGATAATGGATGAGAACGAATGATCGAAATGAAGAATATATAGAGATATGTATAAATTATGTAGGTAATACTGCCATTTAATATAATTATGAGTCTCAATAACATTCTTGCATGATTTTAGGCATATGTCAAAATGATTTTCCCCAAGCAGATAGGTGCCTGGGAGCAGATGTGGAAAATAATATTTCCCATTTTTGAATCTACACACTTGGATTGTGACCCTAGCAATGATATAATAAAAAGGGTGTATGTGAGAATGATATATCCCATTGGTAATTTACAGGCCTAAAAAATGAGAAATAATTTTTTCAAGGAAGATTAATAAAATTTATAAGATTGATTTACAAGATGAAATAAAGGTACAAAGTAATTTAATTAATTAGTTGATTGATTGGAAGAGAAAAAGAGGTGTTTGAGTGCAAATTATGATAAAATATGTTTAGATGTGGAGTAGAATAGATGCATAGGGTGGGTGAATATGTAGGGGTAGTGGGAAATTGAAATTTTCATTTTTGGAGAATTCATTGGGTTAATTTTTGCGATTAGCCACCTAGTGTTGATTTTGCTCTAGATTATGAGAGAAGAATGGAGTGTATAATAGCTAATAGGCATCATAACGATTGAGTCTGAGTTTACTATAGGCCAAAGGGAAGTGGGAATATATTAAGTACTATATTTAAATTATGGTTTTATGTTTTAAGTCTTATTAATACTAGGTAAAGTTAGGATAAATAGACCTGCCATTCTAGTAATGGTAGTTTCAAAGTCAATTTCAGAAGGTTTTTGGTTAGAATGTCAGTTTTGTTAAATGTTTTATTGATTTCATCAGAGAAATAGTTTCACAAAAAATATTGGTGAATTCTTCAAAAGCTATGGTGATTTTTTTGGTGATAGGTTAAAAGATGAAATTTAATATAGAAATTTCATCAAATATACACGTTTGAGTGATTAATGACTGTGATACATGAATATATGATGTAAAAATATACTAACATTTTGTTTATAATGGGTTTTTTAAGAGAGATGTCAAATTATTACCATGTGTGAGAGGATATCAAGTGTGATTCAATTGATGTAAAGGTTTGGGGTTTATGAGAATGGTTTCTTAGAGGTAGTTAGACTAGTGTATGTGGTGGAAATGTCTAAGATCCGTGCCAATAGGGCACTACTAACTACTTTGATAGAATGTGAGAATTATATGACCATCACATTTTGAGTACTAATATGGGAGATGAGTGTGATGTCATGATGTATAGAGGATAATTTACATCCTGATATGGGGTGTGAAGGTTTATTAGAAAGAGACTTCACATGCAATATCTCTATCTAGAGTGTTTATGAGGACATAATATAGATGATTGATTATGGGATTAATTTGGATGCCTACATGAAATTATAGGAGACAAATATATTTATTCTAGTGTTGATGGCACACTTGTACATATATTTACAAGTGTAATACTAATAAACAAGAGTGGGAGACTATTTTTCATGGTTTTATTAGATGTGATTACATATATGATAGAGAGTGTCATGGAGTTTGCATGGGGGACTTGAATATTGGCACACTTGTACATAGATTTACATATAGTCATGTACAATGGAGATGAAAGCATAGGGCCATGCACACTACTATAGGTGTGGGCATGGGAACACATTATGATAGATATCTATGTGGGTAGTTGAGATCGAGAGCAGTTAGAAAGCCATTTGCTTATGGATAATACATTATTATAGAAGCATGGAGGACACACATGGGTGGTGTGACATTTTATAGGAGGGATTTAGATGATTTGGTTCCCATAGATATCACATGGAGACCTTACAAGGATTTAGATCCACAATGACTACAGGATGTATGATACATTAACTATATGTTGACACCTTATTGCATCATTAGAAAACATGAGTATATCATTGAGCTATATAAGCCATATATGGTTTTGTGACAATTTGGGATATAACAATATGTATAATAAGACATCATGTTTTTGCATGTGTAATAAGAGATAGATGACAATGGGGACTAGGGATATACCCTAGGGTAGTAGAGCAAAGTTGGAGGGAGATGTAGACTATATGATACTAGCCTAGGAGCAATGTAGCAGACATAGGTGTGACAAAGGATTATATAATATAGTCAGCATAATGCATCCTATTGTATTAAATTTACTTTATGTGAATCCTAGGACATGGATACAAAGACTTCATGTGTCTTTTAGAGTGAAATAACAAAGGACAAGGAAATAACAAGTACTTATATAGGTAGCTATCCTTAGTGATGAAGGATAGGGTGATGGGGAGGATGTACATATTGAGAAGGCACGAGTTATAGAGGTTGAGGTAGAGGAGGTAGCTATAGGATATACACATATGATTATTATTTATAGTGATTAAGAGGGAGATGGGGATGATATAATGATGCATACTGCACTAGAGATCCATGTAGGGGAGATGATGAGGCTAAGCCTTAAGACCAACATGATTAATGGAAGATGAATCCTTAATTATGAGGATTCATAAAGAGATTAAAATGACAGACATTAAGATTTTAGGGTTATAAGGAGGTGGATTAGAGAGAGAGGGAACCAAATATTTGTAATATAACTAGATTATAGGTAGAAGTGGATAGGTTCATGGTAGAGGCTATGAGTAGAGAGGAGGGGTTGGTGACTTTTGATGTGGGGATAAAGATAGAGGATGATAATTTGATAGTGAATATATATCATCAATAGAGAGATGAAACTCATTATGAGCTACAAAGATCTAGGTAAATACTAAATACACTAAGCTAATTAAAGGTGCTATCTGATGTGGTTAGGACAATGGAGTAAATGACTTACTATAAAAGTCTCTATGAGCAAGTAGTGCCACTAGAGTAGTGAAAAACTTTTTTTAGAGAGTACTATAGTAGTAGGAGATATGGATCAGGATGAGGATAACTTGGACCAAAACATTACAACACTCTATTGGATCAACCATGCATCCTCTACAGAGTACACCACAATGAATGAGATCACATCCTCTAGAGGGATAAAGTGAGATTTAGAGGATAAATGATAGAGACATATTTTTGAGATGTACTGATATATATATATATATATATATATATATACATACATTTTATATATTTATATGAGACACATTTGATGTATCGACATACATACACATAGTTTTTGGTGGCATGTGATTGTGTTATAGATTGAATTATGTTATGAATGTTTTACATTGACATAAATAGTAGTTAGATAAATTTATGCATGATGTTATCTCTTATGCATTTAATATTTCAAATCTATTAGTATTTTTAACATTTACTATAGAATAATAAAATGGGTATAAAAATGTGTTTATGAAAATGAGATGGTTTAGATAACTACATTTTATAGACTTTACTTAGAGTTCCAACAATATTACAATCAATGGGTCTTTTGACACAACAAAAAATAGGTAGGGGTTATTAGGCCATGTCTCTCCTAAAAGTAGACTCTCATGAACAAATTTTGCTAAGGTCTTGGTACACAAGGTAACCTAGTTGGCTTGTTATTACCATTCCATTTAAAGGGGATTCAGTGAGTATTTTAGACTAATAATTTGCATTCTAAACATAGATATTATGCCTTAAGGGAACCAAAAAAATGACCTAACTATGAATATGAATAACTGATTCAAAAGGAAATGTCTATTGCTTATAGGTTCAATAATGCATAAATGAGCAATATACAAATAAATGAGCATGTAATCAAGGTAAAACATTAGATTCAGATTGAAACTAAGAAACTAAATGAATAAATCTAATTAAATATAAAATAAAATAGAGAAGGTTAGAGATAAAGTGAAGAAAGATTCCACTTTTTAATGTATTTGATCAATTCCTCTTGAGTACATAAATCTTCAAAGAAACCAGTCCTTAGATGAGCTAGATATAGCATAAATATAGCTAAAATACTATGCAAGGGGCTAAGAGAGATACTAGCAATAAAAAATAGGAAAATAGGGCCACCATATTTCATGAGTAGGCTAAGTCTATCAATTTACAATTTTTTTTATATAAATATTTTTCATTCAAGGGTCATTTGGGATTCATCCAATATGGAGTCATATTATAGAAAGAGCTTCCAAATAGCCTTGACTAAAAAATGGGCTAACTTAGAAAATAGGAAAATGCTGAAAACAAATGGGCATAATCTCTCTAATCTTAAAAAGATCAACCCCTTATTAAAATTTATAAGTTGATCTTATATAGACATGCAGGTCCATGGTGTTTTAATCAGACAAATGCCTAGTAGTTGTAAAGAATAAATGCAGTGGATCCACTTGAGATTAATTGGGAATGAATCCCACTTAATTCCATCATGAAAATATCAATGACCATGCTTTATTGAATTAGGAATGAATGCTTACAATAAAATTCAATTGCTATTACATTAGGATTGTCAACCACTCACATCACGTGCAATAGAAACCACACCTCTTTAAGGTAGAGATTCATCTTTTGTGATCTATCCTGAATCCCAATGTGTAAAACATACCTTGAGTAATGCCACCAATTAGAATTGCATTAAATTCTACCATTTTTGATCATTTTTTGGTTAGAAACAATCTATAACTTTATTCTATAAATCAAATTGAATGCACAATCCTATCTCAAGTTTTGATGGCCAAACGGGATTCAAATTTAAGCAAATGTCTTATTGATGTTAACACCTAAATGTCCTCTATTGGTAGGGTCTTACCAAGTGTCTTTTACACATTATTATACCATTTGTCTAGGGATATATATGTGTTTACTATTCTTTTGGCTATGGTGAAGTGGGATTTTACCATGTGGCATCATCCCACTTGTTTGGGGCTTGACTATGTTAAGAGATTATATGGACCACCTTAGGGTAGTGGGTCATGAAGATTGCACCATATGGTAGTATCTTATTAATCCACTCACCTAGAGGATATTAATTTCTATAGGCTACTTCAGGTTAGTGGGTCATCGATATCATACCACATGGTAACATCCCACTAATTTTCTCGCCTAGAGGACTTTGATGAGTATGAAATTGCCCAAAAAAATGGGTCAATAGGATCATGCCATGTGGCAACATCCCACTAATCCAATCACCTAGATATATTTTTTGAATTAGAGGCTCTTAGGAAAATATTTAAACTATTTAAGTCTTGTAGAGTGATGGAAAGATGCCACATGGATCTGGGAACTTTTTAAAGAATCAACTAAATCCTGAAGAAGCAAAAATTTGACACGTGGCTTCAGGAAAAATTATAAAAAATTGAATAAGTGTTGAAACACATTTGATAATGGGTCGAGGCCACTGAGATTTGTGAAAGGGTGTTGTCTAGCACTATAAATGTTATAGGTACTTGAAAGCAAGATAAATAAAGTCCTAATCAACAATTTCAAATTTTAAAAAGTTAATGACTAAGTGATTTTTGTAAATACAATGGCTAAGGCAAAATCTAAAAAATGGCTAAGGTAAAAAATATGAATGAAAGCATGAAACTTAGCATAAAAACTAAACCTAATTTCACTGAACTAAAGCTATTTTTATCCACTTTATATAAAATTGACTAAGTAAAAGAATAAATCTATATGAACACCTAGTCAGTCATTTAAAAATTAAACTAGAAATGGACTAAATTGCTTAGGAAAAGAAGCTAGGAACTTTGAAGCAATTAGATAACTTGAATAAATCTAAGGTGAAATAGCCTAAACATAAAGTTTTAAAATGTGTTTCAAAACACAAACAAGAAGATAGATCAAAAATTAATAGAATCATGCAAATTCAGATTTTAACTTAATGTAGTCCTATATGTGATTTTTATGCCAAGATTGATGCAAATTTATTATTATTCAAGCTTGGCTAAAATAATGAAGCACATTCAGAATCTAAATCCCCACATATATAAAAAATACACTACTAAGGAGGCCACTTAAAATAATCAACCACCAATGAAATCTTCAAGGAAACAAAACCAAACTCCATATCAAAAAAAGGGTCCTTGTTTTCAGTTTGAAAATGAGGCATGTTTTGCAAGCAAAAATAAATGGCAACTCTTGATAGGAAACACTTTTGATTATTTCAAGAATTTATAATCTATGATTTCATAAGAATAAACAGCATTATCAACAAGTAACCACCTAAAACAAATCATATTTCAAAGGTACTTAAGTTTAACTCAACCTATGACATACTAAGCTACAATACTACCGAATACCATATATGTGTGTGATCAAGTAATTTTTATTTGAATTTACATGTAGTAATTCATATTTTCATAAAGATAGAACTGTTGAAGGAAAAAATATTTTATGGTTTAGCTTGTGGGGGAAGTGGTGTGCGAATTACTCTATTGGCATCTAGATGTCTATGGCCCTAATAGAGATACCTATGGTCCCTTCCAAAGGCCTTTCTCCACTACCAACCAAGATTGAAAGCCTGTGGTAGAGGCTGATGAGATCACCCTTTTAAGGAATAATTTTTAGATTTAACAATAGGGTAAAATTTCTTTTAAAGGATATTTTGTATTTTCATCTATGGAAGGTTTGGGACCAAGCCACAAGTATAAGTAAATAAACAAGTTCATGATAACTCAAGACAAAGAATAATTAAATAAACAGTAGATTTTTTTCTAGATATTTCATTAAGTATTATATGGTTTTGAGTAAGATAGTAAATTTTCTAGATTCAAAAGATCTATTACAAATCATTGACCTTTAAAATTTATAAAATGAATAAAGCAATCTCAATAGTTCACATAAGATTTTCAAGAAAAATTGTAATTAGGCTCTTTGAGTGTCATCTATACTACTTATGTAACAAAATTTCATTCCATTTCTTTGATTTATTATGGAAACCATAGGGAAAAATATAAGGATCAGACAAAATAAAAAAAGGGAGACTAAACTAACAACAAGGGACATGAAGAAAAAATCAAAAATCAAACAAGAAAGGAAAGGACAAGATATTTATAAGAATGTTCAAGTGATTTCATGCTTGAACTAATTACACACTTGATTCTTTAGGATTTTGATCAGGGAAAAGGAAACATCTACTTGGATCTATGTTTTCATTTACATTCATGTACACTATCCCAAAGAGATTTATCTATATTATTTTCATTCAAATCCAACAAATTAAGATTTTGAAATGTAATAACATATCCACATTTAATTTGTATAAAACACTCAACATAGGGTAAAGAAAATACCTCATCCCATACATTATATTGTAGTAAAGTATAGGGATGGGTATCCATACATATCAAACTAATGGAAGATCTAACCTAAAATTGGCATGTTCTTGATGGTAATTAGTTGGTATACCCATAGTTTGCTTCTCTTTGATCATAATAGATGCCATAGTAATATCCTAATATTTAGATTTATTGTCAAGGAGAAATGGGAATGGTTCTTACCATGTTAATGATCTCCTATCTTTATCATTTTTGGATGAGGTATGTAAAGGATTGCATGAAATATGTTTACTTTTAACTTTGATTTGCATTGGCATGCATACTTTCTCTATGAATGCACAATTCAAGCCCATGTCAATTGGTTCAAATGTAAGGCTATCCATAAGTGGGAAATTTACCATTTTAGGATTCTCTAATCCACTTATTTCACATGGACAACTTAATTCAATGATTTGTTCTTCTAGCTTGGTCATCTCCAAATATGAGGTGGGCATCATAATGCTACCATTGAGATATTAGTAATCTTGAATTAAATATTTAAATGGAGAGATGGAATTATAGGATAATAATGCTTTAGGTACATAGGTTGTATCTTTCTCACATAAATATTCCATCTCTTAAAAATTCTTCTTCTAGATGATAACAAGAGGCTTTGGGTTCTTCCCCTTGTGTGGACAACTCTTTATCAATTGCATTTTTAACCACTAATGTTCCTTTAATATATACTACTTCATCCTCTTCAAATTTATCATTTACACCATTGTATCATTCAAATAATGGATCAAGCTTGTGAAATGGGATGTTCTTAACATACATGATCAACTCAACATTAGCAACATAGCTAAATTCACAAAATATAAATGTTGCAATAGGGTATATAAACTCATAGCTTATATTTTGCATTGCTTGATGATATTATTCTACTACAAATGTCATGAAATTAGTAAAAGTATCAAAATAAACTTGATTACTAACATAAGGAAAATATTTATGAATATATAATGAATTGATAGAATCAAATGCATTAAGAAAACAAGTAAGTATTTCATTAGTTACAGGAAGACTATGATGGCTATAATATTGAGGCAATGGTTGATATTAGGTTACAAATTGGTCTATGGGATAACTTATGGTCAAGCCAATTAAGTGATTTTGGATATAGACACTTGGCTACTATAAATAAATTAGGATAGTGCCATAGCCATGTGGCATTGACTAATCTTAAATGATGAAGTATTTTTGATATGTTGATGCTAAGGATGTAAGGGCAAATAGAGTTCTCCAAATGAGAATAAAAGTCAAGGGATACAATGTATTGAGATATAATCTAATGGATACATCCTTTGTTTATAGGAAATGATCTTTTAGCCTCCTATACAACTAATGGAATCTATGGTTGAATGCATTGGTTGGCTCATTAGTCTCTTTATGTGCCATGTCAAACCAGTAGAACAAGATAAAATTTCCAATGGGCATACTAAAATGGTTGAGAAATAAATTTTCAAAAATGGACCATGTGGTGATGCACCCTTATGGTAGACCAAGGTACCAAGAGTATGCTTCTTAATCCAACAAAAAGGGGAATAGGTGACAAGCCACATCCTCATGTTGAATATGTCTTATGAAAAGGGATTATTTAAAATCCTAATGTGTTCTTCAATACTCTCAACCCCACCATGGATATACTTTGCACATAATTTGTGGTAGTTCTTGAGTAAGTCATGGGATGGTCCTGGAATAATCACATGATATCTACATCTTCCTAGACAAATAAAGGCCATATGTGGGCTCAAAATATTATTCTTCTAGTCTTAGAACTTGGAAGATTACTAGGTAAAACTCTAAAAATAAAAGTCAAGTCAGAAACACTCCAGTTGGCCCTCCTTCTAACACTAAATATGTTGATGGGTATTTTGACACAATAAAAAATAGGCATGGGTTGTTAATCCATATCTTTTTTCAAAGGAGAATCACATGAAAAAATTTACCCAAAGTCTTGGTTACAAGGAATTGGTACATAGGGTAGCCTAATTGGCTCATTGTGACCATTCCATTTTAAGGGGATTTGGTGAGTATTTTAGACTAATCATATGCATTCTAAATGTAGAGATTATGCCTTAAGGGAACCAATATAATGACCTAACTATGAATATGAAAAATTGATTCAAATAGAAAAGTCTATTTCTTACAAGATCATGAATGCATAAATGAGCAATAGCTAGAAAAAAGGAGCATGCAATCAAGGTAAAGCATTAGATTTAGGTTATAAGTCATAAAAGAAACTAAAAAATCTGATTAAAGAAAAAATAAAAGAGAGAAGGGTAGAGAGAAAGAGAATAAAGATTCCACTTTATAATGGAGTTGATAAATTCCTCTTGAGTAGACAAATCCTTGAAGAAATCAACCCTTAGTTGAGCCATGCCTATTACAACTCCATCTAAAGGATGGTGTAAGTGTCTGAGAGATATAGAAATAATATAAAAGAGGAAAAAATAGCCACCATATTTCATGCATAGGCCAAGTCTATCAATTAACAATGATTTTATATAAATATGTTTCATTCATGGGTCATTTGGGATTCATCCAATACTCAGTCAGATTATAGACATGGATTCCAAACAAACTTGACTAAAACAATGACTTAGAAAATAAGAAAATATTGAAAAAAATGGGCATGATCTCTCTAATCCTAAAAATATCAACCCCTTATTATAATGTAATATTTGATCTTATGTAGACATGCACATCCACGGAGTTCCAATCAACAACTACCTAGTGGTTATAAAGAATCAATGTGGTGGGTCCACTTGAGATCAATTGGAAATGAATCCCACTTAATTACATCATGAAAATATCAGGGACCATGCTTGATTTAATTATGAATGAATGATTACAAGAGAATGCATTTGATATTTCATTGGAATTGCCAGCCACCCATGTCCTATTAGTAAAAACCATGCCTCTTTAAAGTAGAGATTAATATTTTGTTCTCTATGCTCAATCTTAATGTGAACATCATACCCTAAGTAATGCCAACAACTAGACTTACATTTAATTCAACCATTTTGATCATTTTTTGGTGAGAAACAATCTTCAAATTGATTATATAAATCAAATTGGATGCACGAACCCATATGAGGTTTTGATGGTCTTGATGACTAGATAAACCATAAAATTTAAGCCAAAGTCCTATTGATGTCATATGTAGCATGTCCTCTATTGGTAATGTCTTTCTAAGTGTCTATTACACATTCATATGTCTCTCAAATAGGGCTTAATATGTGTTGACTATTCCTTTGGCTATGGTGAATTAGGATTTTTACATATGACACCATCCTACTTACTTGGGGGTCAGCTATGATTGAAGATTATATGGACCACCCTAGGGTATTAAGTCATCAAGATCATTACACATTGTAATATCTTGATAATACACTCACTTGAAAGATATTTATTTGTATGGGCTACCTCAAGTAGCAGATTATTGGGATCACACCATGTGGTGACATTTTACTAATCCACTTTCTTAGAGGACTTTGTTGAGTATGAAATCACTTGGGGTAATGGGTCACTAGGATCATGCTATGTGGAATCATCCCACTAATCTGCTCACCTAGAGTAATTTTTTGAGTTAGTGTATCCCATGAAAATATTTTGAACTATTTAAGTGTCATAAATTAGCAGAAAGACACCAAACAGATTTGAGAACTTTTTGAAGAATCAACTAAGTCCTAGAGAAGTAAAAATTTTACATGTGACTCTAGGAGAAATTAATGAAATTTGCTCTAGGAGAAATTAATGAAATTTGAATAAGTGTTGAAATGATTTTGGGAATAGGTTAGGGCCACCAAGAGATGTAAAGGGTTCCTCTTCATAAAATAAATGCTCTAGGTACCTACAAACAAGATAAATAAAGGTCCAATCAACAACTTTAAATTTTATAAAGCTAATATCTATGTGATTTTTTAAAATACAACAAAGGCAAAATCTAAAAAATGAAAGGATGAAACTTAGCACAAAATGGAAACCCGAATTTAATAAACTAAATCCAATTTTTTCCACTTTATAAAAAAATGACTAAGTAAAAGAATATAAATGTATGAAAACCCAGTCAATTAGTCTAAAATTAAAGTAAAAAAGGACTAACTTGCCTAGGAAAATAAGCTAGAAAATTATGAAATACTCAGATAACTTGCATAAATCTAAGGCATACTGGCCTAAAAAAGAATCTATAAAATCTATTTAAAAACACAAGAAATAAGATAGACCAAAACTTAATATAACCATGCAAACTTAGATTTTAACTTAATGTAGTCCTAGATGTGATTTCTATGCCAAGTGTTTATGATGTAAATTTATTATTATTCAATCTTGAATAAAAAAATAAAGCACATTCAGACTCTAAATCTTGAAATATAAAAAAAATACACTATCAAGGAGGCCACTTTAAACAAGAAACCACTAATGAACTCTTCAAATAAATAATACCTGACTTTAGAACAAAAAAATGGTTCTTATTTTTTAGTTTGAAAATAGGGCATGGTGTGTAAGCAATAATTATTACCAGCATTATATTATGACATGAATTGAGCATCCTTTTTTTTTATATTTCATAAGAAAATATGCACCAATGGTATGGAAAAACCTTGATTTCTATTATGTTATATGCATAAGGACTGACAGAGTCACAAGTGCAAGACCTAGTGCATCATGATATGGAAGATCATAATACCACCATTTGTGATGCTCATAGTGATCTAGACTTAACAAAGAGCAACAATGAAAATAAGATAAAAAGCATTTACAATAATGAAATAAATTTAAGAAAACAAATAATAAAGTAAAAAAATAATTGTACATTCAAGTAAGTGAAACATACAATTTGTACAAACAAAAAAGTAAGTAAATGACATAGATAAGAAATAAAATGCATTTTTGTATGTCCTTAGCTAGATTAAAACCCTCTGAGGTATGAAATATTTGAAAATTTTAACCATCCAAAGGGTAATAATTGTAAAGGATAACTAGGGTATGTTGACTAAAGACACATTGTTTTTATATTGGTTTTGGATTTTTTCTTTGTATTTTTAGGGATTTTACAATGTTTTTAGATTTTTGGGTGAACATGGTGGCCAAGAAGACCCTAGATGCCCCATGTATCTAAGTGCTACCTCCATAGTTTTTATGGATGGAAGGTGATGTAGTTCTCCTAATTATGGAAGAAATGGAAAGTAATGATATGAGGTAATACAATGATGATTAGATGAAAGGTACCCTTCCAAGAAATGATGATAGAATACATGGTTGGATTATGGATAAAGGTTGTGGCTATTGGAGTGATGTTGGATGAATATGTTATTTTGTTGTTGTGGATTTTTATATAATAATTATGCATAAGATTATACCAAAACATGAGAAAAGGAGTATTTAATTAATTGTGAAAATCAAACCTTAACCAAAATGTCAGCTAATTAAAAAAATGGGCTATATACAAATGAATAATGGTATATATATAAAAATAGTTAATGGATGGATGGATAATGATGTGGGATGCCCATACATAACTAGGGTGTATATAGGCAACGGTTTAAATATGGTGCCAAAAACTCTTTATCACCACGGTACTTGTCTAAAGCACCATAAGAATGGTTTTCAGTTTTGGATGAACTATTTTTTATTTATTTTGTTATATACATACATACAATAACAATAGAGAATTTTAGGCATGGAAACACTTGAGGTGAATGATTTCATAGGTTCATCAAATTATTATACTTATTATATTTCTCATTTGTATTCACCCAATCCATATTCATCAATGATGATGTATGGACCTAACCAGATAGGTTCAAACTTGCCTTTCTTTTTATGATCAACATTGGTATTCCATTGGTTTTATTTTAGAACAAGGTCCCCAATTTCACTCTCTCTAGATTTGATTTTATTTTTATAGCTATGAAGGAGATAATTTTAATAGGATTGTAGATGGTTAAGGGCATTGAGACGTTTCTCACCTAGGAGATCAAGATCATGTAGTCTTGATATGCAATTTGTTTCATCATCAACAATGTTTTTTAGAGATATCCATAATGATGGAAGCTTAATTTCAACATGTAAGATGGACTCAATGTGTCAAACAAGGGAATATAAGGCTTCCCCTATGGGTGTGTGAATGCTAGTATAATAATCCCACAAAGTAGGGTAAAGCCATAAATTCTAATCATGACCAACATCGTTGAAAATACACTTTAAGATTTTGAGGATGTTTTCATTTGATGCCTCTACTTGATTGTTGCCTTAGGGATAGTATGGTGTGGACCATTTGTGCTTGATATGGTATCATTGATAAAGTCTCTTGACATCCTTTTTTTTAAGGACTTACCATTATCTAATATAATGGTAGAAGGGATATTTTAATGAAAAATAATGTGGTTTTGGATAAACTTGGATTTTTTTTACTGATTACATAGGTTAAAAATATCACTTTGAATCACTTAGTAAAGTACTCAGTGGTCGTGATTATGTGCTTATGACCATATGAAGGGTTAGGATTAATATTTATAATGAGGTCTAACCCCCATGTGGAGAAGGGCCATGGAGTGATAATGAGTTGCAAAACTTGTGATGGGATCTAAATTAGGTTGTCATGATTTTTTCATGGGATACATTTCTTGACATATTAGCATGAATTAGTTTCCATTGTTGGCTAGTAATATTTAAAATGAATAAGTTTCTTTGCAAGGACCATGCCACTAGTATGAGCACCAAAAACACCATTGTGAACTTCTGTAATGACTAAGGCCACCTCTTCAGATTTTAAACACTGTAATAAAGTTCCATCATAACCCTTATGGTATAATGTATTTCCAAGGATGGTAAAATGATAAGTTCATTTCTTGAAGGATTTATTGTGATTATGGGGTTCATTAGGGGGATTACATTATCATAGAGGTATGTGTATATATCATGATACCAAAGGGAAGTATTACTAGTAACCTCATAAACCATTTTAGATTTAGGAGTATCATATGTTGGACACATTAATTTCTCAATAAAGAATTGGTTGTGAATAACATCTAGATGCATGTTGAGGCGTGAACCAATTGTGGCCATGTCATCAATTGATTTTTTATTGACTCGATGAACTCACTCAAATTGTATGTACTAAAATCACTATTTAATATTATCTACCATCTATTTATAATGAATTAGATTATTATATTTAGTTTGGTATTCATTAGTTACTTATTTTATGATTAGTCATGAATCCCCAAAAACTAAGAGATGTTTTATTTTCCACTAAATTACAAGCTTGAGACTTGAAACAAGAGATTAATATTTTGATATGTTATTGTTACAAGGGAATCCTATCCAAAATGATTTTGTGATGAGATCACCTTGTGGAGTGATGAGCAAAATACCTACCCCCTGAGCCATGACTTGTGAAAGGTTTGCCAAACTATAAATACCACTATAATGATTCATCTAAGGACATGATTTCTTCATTTGGAAAATATGTGATGGGAGGATTGACATAAATTAATGGTGATATTTCCAAGTTATATAAAAGTTCTTATCCTTTTATAGATTTTTGGCATACATACTCTAATCAAACTCACTTTGGAGCATGGCCCACTCAGCCATTCTTCCTATTAAAATTTGATTTAGAAATAAGATATTTAAGTGGATCTACTTTTGTAATGATTTTGGTTTGATTATTGAGCATGTAATGTTGAATTTTTTGGGAAGTAAAAACAATTTATAGATGTGCTTTATCAAAGGAAGAATGTTTTAATTCATAAGATATCAAGGTTCTACTCAGATAATACACTACTTTTTATATTTATTATTCACCATGCTATGCTAAAAATACCCCCAATGCATATCATAATGCTATAATATTTATGAGTATAGGCTTCCTTGGAGTTGGTAGCATGAGAATTGGTGGATTTACTAGATAACATTTAAGATTTGAAAACACTTGTTTGCATTCCTCATTACAATGAAAAATAAATGTTATTTTTGAGAATAAATGTGAAAGGATGACAAATTTCTACAAGATGTGATATAAATGTATGAATGGATTGAATATTACCTTGAAAACTATGAATCTACTTGAGGTTTATTAGTGGAGTCATTTATATGATAGCTATGACCTTTGCATGATCCACCTATATACCTCCTTGTGATATAATAAATCCCAAAAGCTTACCTAAAGTAACCCCAAACACACATTTATTTGGATTAATGTGAACCTAATATTCTCTTAGTTATTTATAAGTTTTGTATAGTACCATAGGATGGTCTACTCTATTTCTTATTTTTTCCAAAGTATCATCTACATAGCCTTCAAAAATATCATGAAAGATAATTGTCATTTCATGTTGATAAGTGGCTCAAGCATTATTGAGGTCAAATGACATTAAATAATAACAAAACATGCCCCAAGGTGTTATAAATACTCTCTTATGTTAGTCTTTAGGAGCTATTTTGTTTTGATTATACCCGAAAAACTATCCATTAAGGACAACATCTCATGACCTATCATGGAATCAATAATCATGTCTATGTTTGGTAAAGGAAAGTCATATTTAGGACATGATTTATTGATATCTTTGAAATCTATACAAAATTTTATCCCTACTAGTTTCTTAGAGACTGGTACTTATAGGATAACTACTCTAAGTAGTGTATTGGTCATATGAATCTAACTTCTATCTACTTTTTCAACTCCTCCTTCACGAGTAGTGCCACCTTTGGATGCATTTTTATTTGATTAGTTTTGCATCTTTATGTATAACAAGGTGATGAATAACTAGTGAAGGATTAAGCTTGGCATGTTTGCATATGACCATGCACACACATCTAAATATTTCTTGAGGAGTGGAGTTAAAATGGATTATTCTTATGGATCAAGGGAAGAAACAAGTTTAAAATTTTTACGATTTTCTTCTGTTCCAATATTGATGTCAATAGTCTTTTCAATTAATAGAGTATATTGCAATAAATTAGGATGGATCTAAAAATGTCCTACTTAGTAGATTCCAATCTTGGAGAAGGTAGTCTTACAAAATAACTCATTACATAGTTATTTATATTAGGACATGACCAATTTAGATTTTTAAACCTAAGGGATATATTAATATACAACACCAAAGGAGAGGGTTATAAAGCCTCTAAGTAAATGATACTATGAAATAACCCTTGTTAGGCTTACATTACATAAAATAAATATAATCTAGTGGTCACTAGAACATGTGGCACAAAGGGGAATAGTTAAAAAAAAAAATGCAAAGAAAACTCTACTCAATTCAATGTAGAGTTAAATTAAGTCAAGAGTAAAAAAATCATCTTATTAGTTTATACAATATCTATCTACCAAATGGAAGAGTAAAAGTTAGAAACACTTACCTTGAATGAACCTATCATGCCTTAATCTTTGCCTTGGCCAATGGTGTTTTAAAAGATGTTGTTTTAGATTTGTAAGGATCACACTATAGAAATTAGCTCTAGGCTAAAAGAATCCTACTTTACATCCAAGACTTTCCCACAAGATAAGTTTTTTTATTTCCAAGGTAGAATCACAAGAAATAACTCCTCAAGTGTAGAATTATTAGAATTGAAATCTATAGTAATACAAAAAAAATGTTACTCTCTTTTGGATTGAAGATAAGGTGGTATTTATAGCCAAATATTGACCTCAAACACTCCTAAGAATTTAGCCAATAAGATAGAATAACTCAATTTTGTTAGGCAATAAAGATAATCGTAAGGTCTTGAACTAGATATGTCGGGTTGATGTAGTTCCATAATGTGTGCTCAATACCTAACAAGATCAACTTGGCTGACATAATATGAAAATGAAGAAGTGTGTTTGGTTAGTTAGGGGATATTTTGGAAGGTGAATTACTTAGAGGAGTTGCTAATAGATTTTAATTACTTAGGGAGTTAGATAAAAGTAACTTTTAGTGGTTTTAGGTAATGGTATAAGGACTAATAATCTTGTGAAGAACCAAAGGTCTTCCCACCCCTTTCCCAGTGTACACTTTAAGGCATGCACTCAGAGAGATTGAAACTTGACATGTTCCTGCAAGAGACAAAACATTAGTAAATAACAAATTTTAAAAATATTGTGTGTATACATATGATCCACTTGAAGCTCATCACATGTCATGAAGTTAGAACATGGGATGGTGCTTTGAAAAATAACATAGCAACACACAACCCTAAGCTAATAAATTATAGTATAAAGTGGAAAATAAATGAAATTAAAGAATTAAAAAACACATACCTTCACTTACCTTGGTGTTATGGAATATAATCTATGTGAGAAGTAGGTTGAAGAGGTCTCCAATGTATGAAACATTTGGCACACCTAAAAAAAAATTTAAAATTAATTAAAAAAAAATGGGGTAAATATAAAAAAATTATATACATTATCAAGATTTCAAATATTTCTTACAGTTTTTTTAAAAGAATTTGTAGAAACTTAGTTATGATAAAAATATAGAATTATTTGGTAAATATTTGCTAGGTAAAGATTTTGTAAACTTTTAAATATGTAATAGAATTTTAATTATTCATTTACAAATTTACTATTTTGAGAAAATAGAGCTTTGTGTGACCTAGAAGAGTGATGCAAGACATGATGACACATATGCAAGGATCACGAGGGGGAGGATGCATTATGACTTATATGAGCATGATCTAGGTATGTAGTGTATTGAGTTCAAATTTTTATATTTTTTAACTATAAATGGAGTAGATTTATAAATTTAGGTGCAAAGGCCAATCTGTTTAGTGGAATCTTCCCCAAAACATTTTGGGGTAGAGTGGAAATTAGGGTGAACAATGGGTAGAGGTTAAAGGAAGGTCATTAATGCATAGGGAGTTAATCACAAGGGTGTTAAAAATTACTATAGAAATAAATGGGATTGGATAGGATGACATTATTTTAAATTAATAGGTTGATGTTAGTGGCCAATTGCATATTATTAGGCTAATATAGTCAATTTTTAAATGATCAACTATGTATATGTTGGTAAATCTAGTGTAATAATGTATAGGTGGCTGACTTTGTATATCTTGGCTGATTTAGTAAGTTCTTTTGGGTGGTCAACTACATATAAGAAGTGGATGATTATATTACTTTAGTGGCCAATTTAATATGAATTGGATGATGTATTAGGGTTACCTGGCCAACTTTGTATGAGGTGGTCAA